>JARQOC010000289.1:0-100956 GCA_033576535.1 Allobates femoralis
AGCGCAGCGCTGCGTGCGGGGGGGGGCCATCCTGAGGTGGGGGCGCCAAACAGTGAGGGGGGCCTGGGGCTGCTGTGTACTACCCCTTGAGATTTTTTTTTTTTTATATACCGTATATACTCGCGTATAAGCCGAGGGGAGACTTTTCAGCCCAATTTTTGGGCTGAAAAACTCGGCTTATACGCGAGTATATACGGTATATAATATTATGTGACATTCGCCATATGATTGAATAACAGTCCGAATACCCTGTTACCGTGGTTGTACAGCACTATTGCACTTTATTCTGCACCTTAATAAAAATGAATGTATTACTATTCATGAGTTGTGTCGCATAGTTTGTTGTTGATTTAATTGTGGGTATTGCGACCACCAAATATTGATGTCCATGTACAGTTTGGGAATTATATATTCCTAAAAATGTGTATGAGATTTGTTTGGAGTTTTTTATTAACTTCGATAGATCACCATAGAGGCATAAAAGCAGTACAAAAAAAGTTAACTGAGACTGATATGACTCCTGATTCCATAGAATTTATTTTAAAATTATTGGAGTTAGTATTAACTAATAATTATTTTTTATTTGGTGATGAATTTTTTCTACAATGCAGTGGAACTGCAATGGGCGCCAATATGGCGCCGGCATACGCAAATGTGGTTATGCGTGTGCTCGAGGAAGACTTCGTCTATGTGTCCCACCACTATGGCCTTGTAGCCATGTGGTGGAGATACATAGACGATGTCTTCCTCATGGGACAATGGAAACATTATTCTTATCTTTTTATTTACTGGGGTTCTTGGTACACCGTGGAGTGGTTGATGAGCAAGCAGATATTGGCCAATATATGTACCAAGAACCCCAGCAAATAAAGAGATAAGAATAATGAGTTTTTAAAAAAAAACCATTTGTTTTAAATTTTTTTCCTGATATACAAACCGCTTGTTAGCATGTGTACGTATTTGGTAGTAACTGAGTGCTGCAGTGAATTTTTTCTGGTTGTTTGTTCCAGCATCGCAGCTTGCACCAGTTCACACTATATCTTGAGTGCTGTGCAGTTTTTTTCTATTTATGTTTAATATGTGGAGTTGCTGGCTCCGCAGCTGCACTTAGCACCCTCATCGCCCCCGGGTGGTCTGAGGTTGAGATGGTGTCCACCCACTTAGAAGTGGGATAGGGAGGACAAGGAGGACAGGGATGTCAGCGTAGGACTCATCAGATCTGGGGTCACCGTGGAGTGGTTAATGAGCAAGCAAATATTGGACAATATATGTACCAAGAACCCCAGCAAAAAAAAGATAAGAATAATGAGTTTAAAAAAAAAAAAAAACATAAGTTTTTAAATTTTTTTCCTCATATACAAACCGCTTGTTAGCATGTGTACGTATTTGGTAGTAACTGAGTGCTGCAGTGAATTTTTTCTGCTTGTTTGTTCCAGCATCGCAGCTTGCACTAGTTCACACTATATCATGAGTGCTGTGCAGTTTTTTTCTATTTCTATCTATCTATCTATCTATCTATCTATCTATCTATCTATCTATCTATCTATCTATCTATCTATACACAGGGTGGGCCATTTATATGGATGCATCTAAATAAAACGGGAATGGTTGGTGATATCCACTTCTTGTCTGTGGTACATTAGTATATGGGAGGGGGAAATCTTTTCCAGATGTGTGGTGACCATGGTTGCCATTTTGAAGTCGGCCATTTTGGATCCAACTTTATTTTTTTCAATGGGAAGTGGGTCATGTGACACATCAAACATATTGAGAATTTCATAAGATAAACAATGGTGTGCTTGGTTTTTACGTACCTTTCTTTCATGAAATATTTACAAGTTTATGACCACTTATAAAATGTGTTCACAGTGCTGCCCATTGTTTTGCATTGTCAATCCAACCCTCTTCTTTCACTCTTGACACACTGATAACAACACCACAGAAGAAATAGTAGCACAGGCTTCCAGTATCTGTTGTTTCAGATGCTGCACATCTCGTATCTTCACAGCAAGGACAATTGCCTTCAGATGAGTGATGAGGCAAACGTTTTTGTGAATGGTGAAGTTAACAAACAAAACCACCGCTATTGGTCTGACAATAACCCACAGTGGATAGATCCCTCCATAACTGTTGGAACACAAAAATTGATGGTGTGGTGTGGTATATGGGGTACAAAGATAGTGGGGCCATTTTTCATTAATGGAAACCTCAATGCCACTGGATATCTGAAATTTCTACATGATTTGACTGTGTACTTGTTGAAAGCATATGTAGCGACCGGTGGTAAGGCCGCGGGTGTGTGTGTATGATCTTTCTCAACAGAATCCCCATACTCAGGTTTAACCGATAATAACATTTCTTTACTGTAAAACACGTCTATAACACAGTCAACTGATCTAGCTGCACACATGTATATATTAGAGTCTCTCCGGGTACGCAGCAAGCAAAGAAAAAAACACAACAATGGAGATATCTTTCCCTAACTTTCCCTAAAATCACGTACCAGTCTATCACAGAAGAAGGTGTCGCTCCCACGTAGCAGGCCTGGGGTCTCACGATGACGGGTCCCGGTGCAGCGCTGAAGGTGGAAACTCCTCAGTCTTCTTCTGTGGTCTCCGTCCGCAGGTAACAGAATCTTTCTTTGTTAGTCTCTCCCAGTCTCAGGGCACACAGAGGAGCAGAAGGGAGCCCACAGCAGCACAGAAGTCTCTCTCAGTCTCGGGGCAAACCGATGAGCAGAAGGGAGATCACAGTAGCACAGATAGCTCCCTTATGTCAGTCACAGCCCCTGCACATGTAATCCAGTGGCAATGTCCTGAATTCCGGAGGCAATGTCCTGAATTTGAGTGGGACCCTCGGTAAGACAAGGTCCTGCAGACCGGGGGTTGCAACAGCGATCCTCACGGGGTATTTCTTCCCAAGAATCCGGCTGCAAAAGAGCCCTATGTCGGGAGACACCACACAGTCTGTCCTGACAGAGCTCTGGATCTCTAATCATCATCTCCCGCCCTTTTTCTTCCTCAGCACAAGGCTGTTGGGGGAGGGGATCAGACTGTGTAATGTTCACTGCAGTGTCCATTTGAATAACAACACAGTCAGGGCTACCCACTTCATTACATACCCCCCCACTTAAAGGTTGGCAGTCCCTGTCAACAACCGCCGGCTCCAAGGCAGTGATGACTGTAGTTGTCACAGGGGTCGGTTGAGAAGTGGGCCATACATACTGGTCCCTGTAGAACCGTCCGGGCGGGATCCCAGCAGTGGTGCGGTCAGTGCGTCGCAAGGGTCGGTTGTTCCCCTCCTCGTCACTGTCTTTACGCCCCACTCCAGTCAGTACTCCGGGAGAGGGACTGGTCTGTGTAGGTGGGTCACCGGTCTCAGAGTCGACGTGATCTCTATGTTGAGAAATGTCCGTGACGTCAGTCATGTCAGCAGCGTCACCCCCTCCGGTTACTGTGGGAGGGGAGTCAGGCCGGGAGCGGCAGGGGCGCAACCAGGGCCGGCGTCAGCACCCGGCGTACCCGGGCAAGTGCCGGGGCCCGACGGCTTGGAGGGGGCCCACCGGGCCCCTGAGGGCTAGGGTCACACTTGTGTTGTGACCCTAGCCTGACGCAAGTATTGTCTGCTGCAGCGCAGAGCGTTTAACGCTATGCGCTGCCAGCAACAGAGCCCATAGAAACCCGCAGTTTACATTGACAACCTGTGGTTGTCAAGGTAAACTCGGGTTTCTATGGGCTGCCTCCAGCGCATAGCAGCGTTGCAACATACAATACTTGCATCAGGCTAGGGTCACAATGCAAGTGTGACCCTAGCCTCAGGGGCCCCTGAGCACTGCCCCCACAGCCAGAGCCATATCCAGGGGCAGCTGGGGGGTCATTTTCAGGCTCCTGCAGGCTGCAGCACCGGAGGGTCTCCCTCCTCCCCCCTCCACGGGAGCCGACAGAGCTGCACACACTCTGTGCTAGTGTGCTTACAGGACCTGTGATGATGTCAATGGATGGGGAGGAGTCAGGGGTCTCATGATCGGCTCCTCAGTGTATCCAGGACTCTGCTGGCCACCAATGATGCTCAAATAAGGTGAAGTTTGTGTGTGGTCAGGAGGCATTTACAGTGTGAATGTAGCAGAGGTGAGTGTGTACTAGGTGTATGGCAATTAGGTGAAGGTTATGTGTGGGGTCAGGAGGAATTTACAGTGTGAATGTAGCAGAGGTGAGTGTGTACTAGGTGTATGGAAATTAGGTGAAGGTTATGTGTGGGGTCAGGAGGGATTTACAGTGTGAATGTAGCAGAGGCGAGTGTGTACTAGGTGTATGGAGCAGAGCCGTGTGTGTACGAGGTGTACGGAGCAGAGCCGAGTGTGTACGAGGTGTACGGAGCAGAGCCGAGTGTGTACGAGGTGTACGGAGCAGAGCCGTGTGTGTACGAGGTGTACGCAGCAGAGCCGCGTGTGTACGAGGTGTACGGAGCAGATCCGTGTGTGTACGAGGTGTACGGATCAGAGCCGTGTGTGTACGAGGTGTACGGAGCAGATCCGTGTGTGTACGAGGTGTACGGAGCGGAGCCGTGTGTGTACGAGGTGTACGGAGAAGAGCCATGTGTGTACGAGGTGTACGGAGCAGAGCCAAGTGTGTACCAAGTGTATGGAGCGGAGCCGTGTGTGTACGAGGTGTACGGATCAGAGCCGTGTGTGTACGAGGTGTACGGATCAGAGCCGTGTGTGTACGAGGTGTACGGAGAAGAGCCGTGTGTGTACGAGGTGTACGGAGCAGAGCCAAGTGTGTAGCAAGTGTATGGAGCGGAGCCGTGTGCGTACGAGGTGTACGGAGAAGAGCCGTGTGCGTACGAGGTGTACGGAGCAGAGCCGTGTGTGTACGAGGTGTACGGAGAAGAGCCGAGTGTGTACGAGGTGTACGGAGCAGAGCCAAGTGTGTAGCAAGTGTATGGAGCGGAGCCGTGTGCGTACGAGGTGTACGGAGCAGAGCCGTGTGCGTACGAGGTGTACGGAGAAGAGCCGAGTGTGTACGAGGTGTACGGAGCAGAGCCGAATGTGTACGAGGTGTACGGAGCAGAGCCGAGTGTGTACGAGGTGTGCGGAGCAGAGCCGAGTGTGTACGAGGTGTGCGGAGCAGAGCCGAGTGTGTACGAGGTGTACGTAGCAGAGCCGCGTGTGTACGAGGTGTACGGAGAAGAGCCGCGTGTGTACGAGGTGTACGGAGAAGAGCCGTGTGTGTATGAGGTGTACGGAGAAGAGCCGTGTGTGTATGAGGTGTACGGAGCTGAGCCGTGTGTGTACGAGGTGTACGGAGCTGAGCCGTGTGTGTACGAGGTGTACGGAGCTGAGCCGTGTGTGTACGAGGTGTACGGAGCTGAGCCACGTGTGTACGAGGTGTACGGAGCAGAGCCACGTGTGTACGAGGTGTACGGAGCTGAGCCGTGTGTGTACGAGGTGTACGGAGCTGAGCCACGTGTGTACGAGGTGTACGGAGCAGAGCCACGTGTGTACGGAGCAGAGCCACGTGTGTACGAGGTGTATGGAGCAGAGCCGAGTGTGTACGAGGTGTACGGAGCAGAGCCGAGTGTGTACGAGGTGTACGGAGCAGAGCCGCGTGCGTACGAGGTGTATGGAGCAGAGCCGCGTGTGTATGAGGTGTACGTAGCAGAGCCGAGTGTGTACGAGGTATGTGTACCAGTGGTAGCCCCCCTCGGATTCCGCTCCTATAGTCTCAGCCACCTTGCCAGCAGCATTCTTCTCCATAGTCTCTTCTGCCGCTGTCTGCATTCTGCAGCTCAGCATGGAGGGACACGATGTCATCACTGTGCTGATATGTGCAGAGCGACCGGAGGAGACCGGAGCGGCAAGAAGAAAGGTGAGGAGAAGAGAGATCTGGACGGCCAGACACTCCGCTTGGCTGTGGTGCCACCCATATGGCAGTGCGGCTCCATTGAGCTGCTTGCATTATTTGTGCGCTTCAGGATGCTTGTGTATATACCAAGAATCCTCAGACACACAAAAATGCAACATTTTGCATTTGAAGGGTATTTTTAAAAGGCGCAAGGGAACGCAATCGCATTTTAGCCCGCTCCTAACAATGTGTAATATACTCACTGTCAGAAACAGCTCTTGCTGGTTTCAGCAGTCACTGTTCCTGTAAGGCTGCCTTCACATAGGCATTTTTTTAAAAATGTGGCAGTTGCGGTAAAAAAAAACCTGCATCTGCCGCATTTTCCGTCTAGTGGCTGCACTTGCTTCACATTTGCGGCAAGCCCCATGCATTGTCTATGGGGCTTGTGGTAAGTGTGCGGCAATATATATATATATATATATATATATATATATATATATATATATATATATATATATATATATAGTCCGCGATATGTACTTAAAGGGGGCCCACTGAGACCTTTTCGCCCGGGCCCACAGAAACCTGGAGCCGGCCCTGGGCGCAACATATTTCGGTGCACAGTGCGGGTGCTGTGGCTGTCTTCACCCCGCACTCGGTATACATGTCCATTGGGGTAAGGGCGTTCGATTACCCGGTAGACTTCAGTCTCCCACTTGGCTCGAAGTTTCCCTTGAGGCTTCTTAATACGGAGCAAGACTAGCTGTCCCAACTTTAAGGGTTTCTCTTGCACGGGGAGTGGGTCAGCATGTATCTGGCCCCGGATTTGTTGACTCACCAGCCGGTGTACAGTCTCCATCTTCTGGCGGTGAGCATTTAGCCAGGAGGGGTAGTTATGGCAGACATCTTCTTCTGGGCGGAATAGGTTCAGGTCATGGACCCCTTTTCCGGGCGGCCAAAGAGAAGAGTGTGAGGGGTGTAGCCAGTCACGGAGTGGACCTGGTTGTTGTAGGCCCATACTAGATCTGGAAGGAATTGGGGCCATCGATCTTTCTTATCTTCGGCCAAGGTGCGGATCAGCTGAAGTAGGGTCCGGTTAAAGCGTTCACATGCACCGTTCCCTTGTGGATGGTAAGGAGTGGTCCTCGACTTCTGGATCCCATACATCCGATGCAGCTCCTCGATGACTCTGCCTTCGAAACAAGCCCCCTGGTCGGAGTGTAACCTCTCCGGACACCCATAGACGTGGATGAACTGTCGACAGATGGCCTGTGCAGCCGACTCGGCCGTCTGGTCCTTGGTAGCAACAACGACGGCGAATTTTGTGAAGTGGTCCACCATGACTAGGCAGTATTGATAGCCACTGCTCGCCGTCCCGATCAGCAGATAGTCCACCATCAACAGCTCAAGAGGCCTGGAGGTTTTAATCGTCTGGACAGGTGCACGCTGTTCGGTGGACTTGTGCAGTTCACAGGTGCGACAGGTTCTGCAGACGTCTTCGACCAGCTTGCGGAGCCCTGGACAGTAGATGGACTGTTGAATCCACCGAAAGGTCTTGTCTATTCCAAAGTGACCGTTCCTTTTGTGTGCTTCGTCCACCATCTTACGAGCCAATTGGGCAGGCACCACGACTTGTGTACATTCCTCCAACATGTGGGACAGGAGAACCTTCCGATATAGTACCTCTTCTCTCAGAATTAGCCGATCCCACTGGCTGAGCAAGGTCAAGGTCCCGGTAGACAGTCGTGCCCGCGTGTCAGGGGGGGCTTCTGCCTTTGCTTCACCCATTGTTTGAGTAGAGCCCATTCAGGGTTCTGGTCCTGGAGCCTGCACAACTCTTGGGGACACAGTGTAACCCCCACTGGAGTTCCAACTTCGCCCACAACGAACTGGCAGTAATCCATCATCTGTTGGGCAAGCCTTGCAAAGTCGGGCGTCTCGTCTCCTTCTAGTTCTTCATCCCGGTCTCTGGTAAGTAAGGGGTATGACACTCTAGACAGGCTGTCCGCATTTTGATTCTCAGCCCCAGCCCTGTATTTGATCTTGTAGTTGAACTTCGAGAGTCGAGCCATCCAACGCTGTTCCATGACTCCGAGCTTCGCATTTTGTAAGTGGGCCAACGGGTTGTTATCGGTCAGGACCAGTACTTCCGCCCCTGTGAGGTATCCTGCAAATTTCTCCGCCATAGCCCACGTTAGGGCCAACAGCTCCAGCCGGAACGAGCTATAATTGGTGGGGTTCTTCTCGCCCTCGTGTAGGGATCGACTGGCATAGGCTATGACACGTTCCTTGCCTTCTTGTACTTGTGAAAGTACTGCCCCTAGACCTTGTAGGCTGGCATCGGTATGTAGTTGGAAAGGGAGATTGTAGTCTGCATATGCCAGGACGGGGGGTGAAGTCAAGGCACCCTTTAGGGCTTGGAAGGATTCTTCCTGGCTGGGTCCCCAGCTGATGGGTCGTCCTCTGGGGCCGTTGGTGGTCCCTCGAAGCAATTCGTGCAAGGGTGCAGCAAGCCGGGCGAAGTTTCTCACGAACCGGCGGTAGTAACCGGCCAACCCCAGGAAGGCCCGGACCTCTCTGACGTTCGTAGGCTGTGGCCAGTCCCGCACGGCGGCTATTTTCTCCGAAGACGGCTGTACACCTTCGGCCGAGATCCGGTGACCCAGGTAATTGATCTCGGGCTGCAGAAGACGGCACTTGCTGGGTTTCAACTTCAGGCCATGTTCTCTCAACCTACGAAACACACGGCCCAGCTGTTGCAGGTGTTCTTCAAATGTGGCCGAATAGACTACGATGTCGTCCAGGTAAATGAGGGTGAAGTCGAAGTTGAAGTCCCCCAGGCAGCGCTCCATCAGTCGCTGGAAGGTCCCCGGCGCGTTGTTCAGGCCAAAGGGCATCCGGTCGAACTCGTACAGGCCCATGGGTAGGATGAAAGCAGTCTTTTCTCTATCTTTCTCGTGCATAGGTACCTGCCAATAGCTGCTGGCCAGGTCCAATGACGAAAAATATTTAGCTTTCTTCAGGGCTGTCAGGGATTCTTCGATCCTTGGTAAAGGGTATGAGTCCCGGATGGTGCAAGCATTCAAACGGCGGTAGTCCACGCAGAACCTCAGGGACCCGTCTTTCTTCTTGACTATCACCACTGGTGCAGCCCAGGGGCTCTGGCTTTCTCGTACCACTCCAGCGTGTAACATGGAATTCAGGAGATTTTTCACTTCTTGGTATTGTTGGGGAGGTATTTGGCGGTACCTTTCACGGATAGGAGCGGTATCACCTGTGGGGATTTCGTGCTTGATACTGGGGGTGCATCCAAAGTCGGTGTCATGCCGGGCAAAGGACGCCTGGTGCTCTTGAAGTAACTCTTCCACCTGGGACACTTCTTCGTTGGAGTATTGGGATATGTCCAACTGGCACTTTTCTCGTAGTTCTCGCCCCGCGTTGATGTCATCCGCGACAGCGGCCATGGCAGAGACCGTCACTGTCCAATCTCCCTCTGTGGACGGTGCAAACTGGAGGGGGTTCATAGGGTTCACCTCTTCGGTTAGGGCGTAAACTTGGGCGAGTTGTGTCCCAGCCTCTAGGTCAACGCTCACGTTAGCCGTGTTACCCAGCCTGACAGGAATCCTCCCCTTTCTCACAACAGCTAGCGTTCGAGCAACTAGGGGGTTCAGCTTCCCTTCCTTCGGGGTGCGCGGCTCAATCAGCACCTCCACACCTTCGAGCTGTCTTGTGGTGCTAAGGGGTAGCGAGATAACGGTCTCCTTCTCAGCAGGTAAAGTTATCCTAGTATGGCGGGGTACGGTGATCGTGGCCAGCGGCAGTTGGTCTTCGGTCATTCGCTGGAGATTGCAGGTCCGGACCACTTGTTGGAAGGCTCGGCGGGTGGCCGTATGTGTGGTCACTTCTTGCCAGTACTTGGGCCCCCTCTTGGTAAGCAACACCAGATTCAGGTCTTTCAAGATGTTCATCCCAATAATCATGGGCGTTTCTGATCCACAGCCTTCCCTGACCACGATTATCCCTCTCTTCCCGAGATCTTGCCCACAGACTTCAGTGTTCATCCAGGCAACTCCCGTCACTGGAATGGGTAGATTATTGGCTGCTTTGATCTTGATAGTAGTATCAGGGTCACAGGCAACCCGCGGCTTCAGATACTCTTCGTAAAACTGCTCGGAGATGGTGGATACCTGAGACCCAGTATCCATTAATCCTTGCACGGCGGTCCCTTCCAATAATACTTCCAGGGTAGGGCTGTTTGATGCAAGTTTGTTCCGTGGCTGGCTCTGTTTTCCTACACTCCTTTCCTTGGCCTCCCCTGCCGAGTGAGCCTCTTTGGCAGGGGCGTCTAGTTTAAAGGTGGCCGCTGTTGTGGGGCATGACTTGCTGGTTCCGGTATATCGGCCCGTGGATGAACTTGAACGTTCTGGGGGCAACGGTTCGCTCTATGGCGGGGATCACCGCATGTCCAGCATCTTCCCATCGGCCGGCTGGGTTGTTGTCTCGCTTGCCTGTCCGCCTGTTGGTCCAGGGTGAGCTGCAACACCTGTTTCTGCAACTCTGCCACCATCTGCTTCAGTTCTTCCGTGTCACTGTTCGGGGTTCTGATACCAGTTATGGACCTGCAAGCCGCGGTATAAGTCTGGGCCTCCATGACAGGTCCTCTCGAACGTTCTATCGCTTCTTGCTTAACCTCAGCGAACGTAAGGGCCGGATTTATCCGGAGTAGATCTTGCAGTGAGCGGTTAAGGTACGGGTCTCTTAATCCAGTCACAAATTGATCTCTCAACACCAGGTCACGGGTGCCCGTACTAGCTATCTGTTCTTTTTTCCTGCAGGCTTGTTCAAGCAGTACTTGGAGGGCGTTGGCATATTGAGGGATGTCCTCCGATTCGAGTTGAGTACGCCGGAAGAACATATACCGTAATGTTCCCGCATATGTGGTCGGCCCATAGGTGTTCTCCAGCACCCGCACCAAGTCATCCAACGTACGCTGGCCCCTAACCGTCTCCAGCCTGACTGTCGTCCACGCCTCCCCCTCTAATGTTAGCATGGCCATTTCTGCTAAGGTCTTAGGATCAATGTTATACATCTCCCCCACTATCTTAAGTTGTTCGGTCCATTCAGTTACAGGATAGTTCCGTCCGTTAAACTTCCTCACCTGATTGACAATAGATGCCGGGGGAGCTGTCCGGTTATAAGTTACTACCGGGAGGAGATTCTGTTGATCACACATCCTGCCGACTACGCCAGATGTAGCGACCGGTGGTAAGGCCGCGGGTGTGTGTGTATGATCTTTCTCAACAGAATCCCCATACTCAGGTTTAACCGATAATAACATTTCTTTACTGTAAAACACGTCTATAACACAGTCAACTGATCTAGCTGCACACATGTATATATTAGAGTCTCTGGATCTTCACTTCTTCCGGGTACGCAGCAAGCAAAGAAAAAAAACACAACAATGGAGATATCTTTCCCTAACTTTCCCTAAAATCACGTACCAGTCTATCACAGAAGAAGGTGTCGCTCCCACGTAGCAGGCCTGGGGTCTCACGATGACGGGTCCCGGTGCAGCGCTGAAGGTGGAAACTCCTCAGTCTTTTCTGTGGTCTCCGTCCGCAGGTAACAGAATCTTTCTTTGTTAGTCTCTCCCAGTCTCAGGGCACACAGAGGAGCAGAAGGGAGCCCACAGCAGCACAGAAGTCTCTCTCAGTCTCGGGGCAAACCGATGAGCAGAAGGGAGATCACAGTAGCACAGATAGCTCCCTTATGTCAGTCACAGCCCCTGCACATGTAATCCAGTGGCAATGTCCTGAATTCCGGAGGCAATGTCCTGAATTTGAGTGGGACCCTCGGTAAGACAAGGTCCTGCAGACCGGGGGTTGCAACAGCGATCCTCACGGGGTATTTCTTCCCAAGAATCCGGCTGCAAAAGAGCCCTATGTCGGGAGACACCACACAGTCTGTCCTGACAGAGCTCTGGATCTCTAATCATCATCTCCCGCCCTTTTTCTTCCTCTGCACAAGGCTGTTGGGGAGGGGATCAGACTGTGTAATGTTCAACTGCAGTGTCCATTTGAATAACAACACAGTCAGGGCTACCCACTTCATTACACATATACAACAACATAAAACGATATAAGTATGTGTGTATCATACAGTAATATATGTGAAAAGAAGTGCTGCCTAAATAGTATCAATATGTAGTTTTGTAAGGCTTAATTCTGCAGTAGTGCGCGTCTGCAGTGACCATCCTGTCCCAGTTCTCCTTAGCTATGCCCAGCGCGTCCGTGCGTGTCCATTTTGCCATTAGGTCTGTGGCAATGCGCATATGTAAAGGAATGCAGTGGTCGTGGTGGAGGACATAGGTTAGCGCTGCGCATGCACCGGGTGAGCCGCTAGGATTGTTCCATTAGAAATCATGTGATCGTGCATTGCCCAGCCAGCTGATTGGCTGTGAAACAATCCATCACTCACAAATTACTGTTCACACCCATCATGAAAACATACAGGGAAACATAGCAATTCTCATTTAGATTATTGAACAATAGAAGAAAGAGGATTCTGTATTGCTTTTTATTTATGTACAGAGGACTTTGCATACAGAAAGACAGGAAACAATTATTGCACAATCCCAAGCCAAAGATTAAAATACACCAAAAAATGGGAAACCTATTTACAGAGTATAGTGTTTGTACAAATTGCAACAAAGACCAGACTTCTCCTGAAACAATAATAATCATAACACAAATGAGAATACCACATTAAACTGTTGTCTCCTTATAGGAAAATCCCATTCATACATGACACAATGTGGCAATTCACACTGGGGTTGCTAAACCAGTGAATAATACGTTTGCAATATTACACATAAAGTCCCAAAGTTTCCCAAGCTTACCCATGTGTTATGTTGGCTGGTGGCTGCCGTGGAAGGAGACCCTACGACCGTTGTGCGAGCAATAAGCCTGCTTCTTCGGAGGTATTAAATCATGTAATAGGGCATTGCCCAGCCAGCTGATTGGCTGTGTAGAGACCATGAGATTGAGAATGGGCGTATATAGGAAGTGATGGACCCTTAGGTGCCACACTCCCTGAAGAAGCCACACGGTGAAACGATCGTAGGGGCTGGCATCCTGGTCCCCACACCACTTGTCCAAATGGGTAATAAAACTAATGCCTGACAGGCTGATGGTCTGTATTTTCTGCACTTGCACTTGTGATTGAAACTAATTGAGCACTTTGTAGTTGTAAGGTATTGAGTTATGTTGGTATGACATCTGTTATAGTAGTATTACTTGTATTATATACCTTGGAAGTTGGGTTCAATAGAAATTAGAGATGTTATAGGGATATTTAATGTGTAATATTGGAACATCTATGTATGGTGGCACATTGTATGACCTGACATTTCCACTGTGACTTGTAATTCGTAACACTGCCTTATATTATAAAACAGCTGTACTCAAGGAAGAAATCTAGCATGTCAGAGGACTAAACTGTCAACCCTAGCGGTATTAGTTAGATAGTGGTGTTGTGGCTATGTACGTCTTGGGCCGCAGGATTTGTGAATTGTGTGCTGAATTATAATTGTTTGCACTAATCACTTTATTCTTTTTGTAAACAAATAAATTGAATATTTACGTATAAAATCTCTTTGTGTATAGACTTTATATATTATCCTATTTTGAAATGTAGTTTTGAGTCTGAAGTACATGTCTAATATGTACGGCTGGAATTTTGTTTTGACTATAAAGCTTCTAAAAAATAATGTAAATACTTACATGCAGTCTACATTTGTAGACTGGAATGGGTGGTCTCCAGGGCTCCATTCTCCCTCCTCGCAGGCTCTTATCACGCCCCGCTGGGTGTCATCATTCCGTGTCATCTGTTGAAATTCTCGCCTCCTCCATGTAGTATGACGTGCACCCGTAGGTCAGTTCCTTTCCGGTGCATTATGGGTGTATAGGCCAGCTTCAATATGTGCACTGCGTATGCGTCGGGAGCCAGACCGTACAGCCTGATAAGTCCCCACAATGCACCGGACCGGAAATGACGTCTTGGTGCACGTAATTCTGCATGAAGGAAGAGGGAATTTTGACAGAGGACACAGCGTGTGATAAAAGCCAGCGTGGAGGGAGAATGGATCCCCGGAGACCGCCCATTCCTGTCTACGTATGTAGACTGCATTTAGGTTATTACATCATTTTTCCGAAGCTTTATAGTGCAGTTTTAGGTCAGACAGGGATGCTTAGGGGTGAGCTAGCAAGGTGCAGGGACAGGTAGTGGTAGGTTAGTGGCCTAAAACAAGCTGACAGGTTCCCTTTAATCTCCTGAATGGCAAATATACACTTTCTCCAGTTTGGCATACAGTTTATTGTCCCATAAAATCTGAAATACCAGCCTGACAGGTACATGATGTGTATCAAGCGTCAAAGTGAATCTGTGAGGTCTCTTATGTTAATTAATATATGGTTAGTAAATGATAGAATGAGAGTCGAGTTTGAGAAGACATTTCTTCTTACAGGGAACTCATGCTCACATGGTGTCAATCATTGTGTGTGGGCTGGCAGGACAGCAAGACTGAGGCTTTCCACATGGGTCTGGGCAGTGTTTACACCTTGAAGCCAAGTGCTACACATTTCTGAGACCTGGAAACCTTGAGCTGTGCTGTAAGAATAAATAAATACATTTCTAATGCATCTGAAGTTTGGTAGACTGACAAATATTTTCTCAAATGTTACAAGTTATCAAACATCATTATATATAATACCATTAAAGGGACTCTGTCAGGTCATTTTTAAGTATGATACTAATATTACCCTTGAATAGTGCCTGGGCAGACCTGTTAAGAACATGTAAAATCATTACTGTACCGTTTGGAGTTCTCTAGTTATCAGCATTGTCAGACCATGCAGGGAGTTGCTGCATTAGATCTCTCCATTATTTTCTCAGAAGAACAGTCCAGCTGTGTTAAACTGTTATTTAATCATACACTCCTTCTCAGCAGCTCCCGCCTCCCTTTGCTCTCTCTGCTTGTCAGGTTTCAAATTCCATTAGGAGCTTTCAAGGGAGAGATTGCAGACACACTTTTGCCTTACTCGATCTTGATAAGGGATCTACTCCATTTGTTTCTCTAAGCAGGTATCCCTGCTGTGCTGTGACAGATTCCGTGTTTCATAGATCCGGTAAACGCATATCAAAGTGTGCTGTAGCTTATAGTGTTAACGTCGATTGCTGCCCAGCAACGCTGCTCCATAGTAATCCGTAGTTTACCTTGGATGCGTCCACACACAAAGCCCCAGGAAGTGCGCTTTAGCAGAGTGCACAGGAAAACATCTGCAACATTTTCCTGCGCGCTTAGCTAAAGCGCACTTCCTTGGGCTCTGTGTGTGGACGCATCCAAGGTAAATTACGAGTTACTATGGAGCAGCGTTGCTGGGCAGTGATTGACGGTAACCCTGTGCGCTATAGCAGGCTGCGCTATGCGTTTACCGGATCCGTGAAACGTGGGTCACCCTCCAAGTGTCACCCTAGCCTTTCTTGGCTGCAGACACAGAGAGCAGAGAGGAGGATACAGCCCCCACACTGATCTCCTGTGCAGTGATGTTAATATGTGACATGAATATTCATCCTATGGGGAGGGGACAGCAGAGAACTAAGTGGATCCTTCACTGTGATTGCCAGATGGAATAAGTCTCTTTATTTGAAGTTTATAGAAGATAGGAGGGAAATCTAAATAAAAAAATACATCAATAAAGAGAGCTTAGAGAAAGGAATTAGAAAATCATAGCAGTTACATATGGATTTTTGACCTGACAGATTCCCTGTAAACTGTTTCCAGATTTAAAGTCCTCATCACAAGGTGTTTACATGTTCTCCATGTGTTTGTGTGGGTTTCCTCCAGGTACTTTGGTTCCTCCCACACTCCAAAGACATACAGAATTTACATTGTGAGCTCCAATGGGGATAGTGATGATCATATCTGTGAATTGCGGTGGAATATGATGGAAAGCATAGAAAAATAAAATAATAAAGACAAACCTGCACTAAACAGGGTAGAAATTAATTACCATATTCCACATAGAGGACCTCTTAGACTATTTGTGCTTCTGTCTGTCACTTGAAGTTCTGCCAATATGTGTTTTAGCAGATATGAGTCCTGAAATAGTCCTAATCCATGGCGGCACACTTATGCATTCTTCACATTGTTACTCATGGCTCTGATTAGTTAGATGATGCGCACTTTCCATTCTACCTCATTTGATTTGTCCTCTACTATAATACTGGATTTACACATGCAGTTTTTGATGTATTGATTTTTAGTAGAATCCAAGAATTGTTCTTCAAAGAACAAAAGGAATAGAGGAAGGGCTCACAACAATCAGCCATAACAGTAAGACTGTGTGCACACGTCACGTTTTTCTGGGCAAATTTGTCACAAACCTGACAGGTTTCCTATTACACTGTAAGCAAAATGAATGAGAATCCTGAAGTGTTATGCACACATTGCTTATTTTTTTTACTTGCAGATGAGGTGCAGATTTTGGCTGGTTTCACATATATGTCTTGGTCACATCAGGCCGAGATGCATATGATCTGCATCAGGGACACTGTCGCCGCAGCATCTTTTTGTCTGCTGGATGATCGGTCAGGAAGGAGGGGTGAGAGAGGGGAGGAGAGGGGAGAAGAGGGAAAGACAGGAGAGAGAGAACACACCCCGGAGCTGTTCTAAGCATACTCAAACTACTTTTGAGCATGCTCAGAGTAAACTCCTGATCCATCCTGGCCGCATTCACCAGCGGCTGGATACGGCCTCATAGGCAGCAATGTGTGGTTTTGGGTGCTTCTGTGTGTACCGACACCATTAGCATCCCTCCCGAGCACTGCTCCCTAGTTTGGCCACCTTCCCCAAGATGTGTCGGGTGTTCGGCCACAGTTCCCGTTAAAAGTCTGAGGCCTCCTATTTAGGCTCGGGCTTGAAGCTTTTACATCTTCTGCAGGGCCGATCCCTGTGTCCTCCACCAACCCCTCTGTCTCGTCAGATTCGGGCGTACGGGAAATCGATGTCTCATCTGCACCTCTAGGGCTCTTCTATCCGTCAGTCAGGCTTTCCCTCCCATGGGCGAGCAGGGTGGCATTGCTCCAACCCACAGGAGTCAGCACCACACCGCCTCTGCACTACTGACTACCACTCCTCCGTCAGTTGATGTTACTCCTCCGTCTCCTACTACTGAACTAACCTGTCTAACACTGTCCTGTCCCCCTTTTGTGGCTTGGGTCCTCCCTCAGGGTCCACCCATTGTCCCAGAGGCCTGTCACTGTGTGTGTGTTGTGTTTTGGGCTCAACCATTCCATTCCGACACCTGGAGAACAGGGGCACAACACTTCCTAACCACAGAAGTGCAGTACCACTGGTGGCGGTTTACCCGGAGAGGCGCCACATCCTCACAACATGTTTCGGCAGTAATCTCCGCCTTCATCAGGTGGTGACCAGTACTGTGCACATGGGTATTTAAGAGGAACCTAATTGATGACCTTGTAATGACCGGAGGTCCTATTAAGATCCAGTGAGTCACAGACTGAGACAGAGGCAGAAATAAACAACAGTATTTTTACTGATATGGGGATCAAGGTATGGTTCAGTAAGAAATGTAAAAGTCTCAAAATCCCCTTAAAATATTACCAATAACAGTTTAACACCCTCAGCGTTAGCCGACATCAATGCACCGATCTCAGAGTTCCCAGGGTATGTAAATCACACTCAGAACCAGGAACAAATTTACCTACACGTTAGACTTATCAAGGATTTAACTTAACTAAAGGCTATGTACATCAACTGTGGGCGGTCTGATGGGACCTCTGAGATGGCACACTGAGTATAACTTATCACAACTAATAACAATATGTTACACTATATCAATGCTGGCTATACACTTAGCACAGGGATACCCGGGTATCTCAAAACTATGGTACCATCAACCTCAAATGTAGCTTTACACTGGTGTATATTCCACGTGGGCTGCAGCAAGTCCAGAAAAAGAAAAAGAAAAACCTTTGGCGCCAATAAAAAAACGTATTGTAAAAAAACAGCAAAATTTGGCAGCTTACCAGCCAATGCCAGATTCACATGTCCAGTACTTTAGTTCTGTTAGCTTGGGGTGCAATCTGTGGAGCACTCTTTTCCAGGGCTTGTCAGGACCTTGTCAGGATCTTCCCAATGTGGATGGCACCGGACGCCGGCTCTCCTTTCGCAGTCACTCACGGCCTTCTTGGACGCCAATCACTCGCTCCATCAGGGGAACATCTCCTCAGCCTCCTTGTCAGGATCCTCCCAATGTGGATGGCACCGGACGCCGGCTCTCCTTTCGCAGTCACTCACGGCCTTCCTGGACGCCAATCACTCACTCTATCAGGGGGAACATCTCCTCAGCCTCCTAGGATGCTGGACACTTGCTCAGTTCAAGATAAAGTCTTTAGTCCACACAACAGGGCTTGCAAACAACTTTAAAGGCCCATATAGCTTGCACTGGCTCTGCTGTAATCCTTACACTAGTAATGGCCACCGCAGAGAGCGATCAACAACAACAGTAGCCACTGACAGAGCCGTCACCAAGGCAACCAGAGATTGTGCTTTCACTTTCCTAGACACAGAGCAGTCACCATGGCAACCAGAGACTGTGTTTTTCACTTTCCTGCGCCACTACAAAAATTTAGATCACAACTTTTTCAGTTAATTGCATTCCTTACATATATGATTATCAAAAAAGACCCAGAGGGGCTATAGAATGTCTTTAAAAATCTCAATTCTTTATTAAAGAGCTTTTAAAAAGCACTACAGTGCATAATTCATTTACAAACTTTTTTCAAAATACAATACAGTTACTTGCTAAGGAAGCTGGATAAACTTCGGTATAGACAGGTCAAAAAAGAGGTCAGAATATTGTATTAGGTACCTCCGGGCTCACAAGGAAGATAACCATACTCAGTCTCACTGACATGACATGTGACCGCCCCCCACTATACTCAGCACCTACTGCTCACCACTGTGATGATAAAGTATAATGTTCTAATTCAATGGTCATAACGGGGTTTGTTATTTAGTATGACTGTGTTATATCAGCTAGTTGGTCTCTGTGGCTAATCTTTATCATTGCCCGTATATTAATTAAGCACAGGCATCTACACAAAGGTTCTAAGCCACAGTCTTATTAATGCCCAGTCACACACACCACCAGGACCCATTGATTTATGAATTCATCCTCAGTATCTAAGTTAATTGCTGTCCTATAGTAGGTAGATCAATCATTCACATGTCACTCAATAGAATAGTACCGACCTGAGTGGTTAGAGCTCCAGTCACCACGACGGCGTTTCGTCTGGTGAGACTTCTTCAGGGGTCAGTGCGCCAGTTTTAGGGCTCCCCTGGCGGTCTTAAATAGGGCATTCTATTAGCTTGCCCTGGAGCCGGTGTGCACAGCCGCCCGTACGCCCCATCACTGCGCCTTGCGTCACGTGACAGCCCCCGTTCACGTGCTCCCGGCCGCTTCCGGTCTGTGGAACGCAAGCGGAAGTGACGCGCGATTGCTCGTCACCGGCGCCTGAGATCGCTATGCCGGAAGCGGGCGGCGCCGGAGCGCGGTCACATGACCCTGGCGACATGGGCGGGCGAGAGGCTGTGCTCTAGGAGGCATACCACGTCATCTAAGAGCCGTGAATGAACCTGGTCAGCGTTTCCAAGTGCAAACAATGTGCTTTCACTAACACTGTGCTTCTAATAAATACATTACCATATATATCATAATTCAAAGTGCAATGATAAGAAATTTAAGTTACTATAAAGTGCATTGTGCCGTATAACATAGAATTGTTATAAAATATCACACTAATATAACATATACTGTGCATATTTATATCATACTACTCTGATGATATATCACATTGATTATTACTAACTACATAGATTAAAGTGAGAGACAATAGAAGAAAAGCTGTCCCCATAATTCATCACAGCAATAGGACGTCACGTATATCCTCAAATCTTCCAGCCACAGTTCAAGTCCAGAACAGGACTCATAGTCATAAGATACAGCATAACGATGTAGAAATAACTGTGAATAATAAAACATCATCGTTAAAATCAAATATTAAAAGACTTTCATAATTAAATGACCGCTTCCTGAGACAAAAGTGTCAACATTATACACAGAGAAATACTCAAGTACCTACAAAAACGCCCCGAATCCAAAGTTTTCGTTCAACCCATTAGGTGTAACACAATTCAGTCTATAGATCCATTTACTTTCCACCATCCCCAATCTCTTTCCCAAATTGCCTCCTCTCTGACCCATATTGACCCTATCTATACCCACTGCCTTCAATAAACTAGAATTAACCCCTCCCCCGTAAACAATTGAATTAGGGGGGATACACTTGCTACTACTATAAATATTGTCATTGAAAAACCTGGTGATCACACCAAAAAAGTTCTGAATGAGGAAAACACCAAGGGTTCCATCTCCCTAAATAAAAAACAGAAGACGTTTTATGATGCCCATATGAAGTCACTAATCAGATCTGTAAAACCCACTACTTCTGTGGTAAAGTTTGTGACTTTAGGGGTGGATAAGACCGATACCGCAGTACAACAGCAAGTGACCCAAATGGAATCCCCTGGGATATGGAAGTGGTATTTCCTGAGATCACCCTCATGGGAGAGGGTAGAGACAACTGTGCTCACTCCGATGTCATTCAAGTAGACTTGAACGATATGAACCCCTCCAATTCTGTTCATTCTGTTTTTATTGAAACACAGGTCATACAAATATGCATGGGATAAGTTGCAAAACTTCAGGATGATCACTTTGGTCGCGCAGGGCCGACATTAATGATACAGTTTCATTGTCATATCGGGTTTCTCTGGATTTGTACCTCGTTAGGTGAGGGATCTTATATTGTGGTTTCCAGGGAATATTGGTATTGGTGGTGGGAGGGTAGTAAGTGTGTGTGTGGTGGTTACCATTGGTTTGCTGGGTTGGTTGCCTCGGCAGCCTATACAGAAGTGTATTGGTATGCAGGCATTGCGTTTGTCAGAGGCCTTGGTGGGTTGGTCACATGTGGGGTCACTGGTTTTGTTGAAGTCAGGCTGTGGCTCGATCTAGTGGGTTGGGTGACTGGCTAGTGTCTGACTGGGTTGCTTGTGGTGGGGCCTGTGGGGGAGGCTGACTCTGTGTGGGGCGGGGAGTGTCAGTGGGGGGGACATTCATAGGGTGGGTTGGGTGAGGTGTGTGTTCCAGGAAGTATGGGGGGGAGGGGGGAGGTTACTCGGGAGCTGGGCCATCTATTCAGGCTGGTGCTGACTGGTCTGGGGTGCCTCTGTGAGTAGTCTGGAAGAGTTGGGGAGTCCCAGTACATTATCCATTCCACCCAGACTGTGTTGAAGCGGTCCATTGATCCCATGCTCTCGGCCGCCAGCTCCTCCATCTGGAAAATGTCCATCATTTCTGCATACCACTCCTCTAGGGGAAGTTGTTGTGTGGATTTCCAGTATCTTGGGATGACGGACCGGGCGGCTGAGAGGCAGAACCGTAGGATATCTTTTTTGATGGATTTAGTAGTTCCGGGGTACACTGACAGGAGGGCCATTTCTGGTGAGCCAACCAGTTGTTTCCTGGTTATGCGGTTGTAGGCGTGGAACACTCCCTCCAAGAAGCTCTTGATTTCCTGACAGTACCACCAAATGTGGAGCATAGTGCCGACGTCTGTACTGCAGCGCCAGCACATCTCTGAGACCGAGGGGAAGATGACAAGCAGCCTGGCCGCGTAGCGGTACCATCTAAATAGTACCTTGTAGTTTCTTTCCTGAGCTGCGCATGTGTTTGCCATTATACGGGTGAATAAGAAGCTTTTCTGCCAGTCTGCTGTGGAGAGGTTTCTCCCCAATTCATTCTCCCATGCCACCTGGTAGGGTCGTCTCCCGGTCGCCTTTTCTTTTACAATGACGCAGTGTATTTCACCTGATGAAGGGGGAGAGTACCGTCATAACATGTTGTGAGAAGACTGACCACAAGTAAAGTAAACATTTCTACCCATGTTAATGTCTACTTTTTCCTGAGCGCCTGTTTAGCCGCTATTTTCACTTCTTATCATTCTAAATTCCTAGCCATTAAAGGGACTCTGTCCAGTCATTTTTGAGTATGATACTAATATTACCCTACAATAGGACCTGTGCAGACCTTTTAAAAACATGTAAAATCATTATTATACACTTTTTAGTTTCCATGCTTTATGCATTTTCACACCCTACAGGCAGCTTCTGCATTAGTCCTCTCCATTATATTCACAGACGACTAGTGCTGTATAAGTGTTATTTAAATATCAACACCCAGCCAAGCTTGTGTTCTGTCCCTCCCCTCTGTGCTGAGAGGGGGAGGGGTTTTTGTCCTGCACTGTGTGCTATCTATAAGATTTCTATTATATGAACGTTGGTTTACCTGCAGACATGTAATGTGTGTATCTGCTGAGCAAATGATCAAATGTTCTTATAATCACTTAGAAATATCTCATACTGCACACACTACACACATGCCTATACACAATGAAGATCTCAAAGAGCACACACACACCTCCTCCCGCCTCCTTTCTGCTCTGCAATGAGTAACACAACAGACAGATCAGAGAGGCGGGCAGGGCAGTGTAGTGATGCATGAATATTCATTCCATGGGGAGTGGGCAGCAGAGAGCTCACTGTGATTGACAGATGGAATTAATATTTTATTTTGAAGTTTATAAAAGATAGGAGGGAAGTATAAATAATAGAAATAAATGAATAGAGAGAGCTTAGAGAAAGTAATTAAAAATTATATCAGTTACATATGGATTTTTGAACTGACAGGTTCCCTTTAATTTCAAGTTGGTTCCCCCTTTGTAGATATAACAACTAGCTTTTTCTGGGAAGGATTTCTTCAAGATTTTGGAAATAAACCTAAGATAACAATTATATGAACAAATACACTGCTGTAAATAAATAAGTACAAATCAAGTGTACTTAATTAGCAAAGTGTACCCCATAAGCACTGTTTTTGATTTAAAAAAAAGCATAAATCCATCCCACCATGACAAGGTGGACCAATATCGGGACAGTACCTAACTCTCCCTAATATTAAAACTTTACCATGTGTCAGAACAGACCTCAATGAACAAGAGTGACTGGGTCCCGATTATGGACACACAGCCATGGGAAGCAATATAAATGAAATGCCCAGCTCATTAAAGGGGGGGCAAACAATTTTTGTATTAAATACAAGAGCCTAAAGCATAGCAACTCAAAAAATTGTATGAGTATGTGCTGGTATACATGCAAGCGATAAAGCCATTAAACAGACAAAAGGATACTTAGTAAACATTGTTTTTTATTTAAAAAAATACGTAAAGCCATCCCAAACTGATAAGGTGTACCTATATCAGGTTTTACAAAGTACCCTATGCTATTTAAATGCTCTTGCTTTTTACTTATTTATTTACATCAGGGTATTTGACATATAATTTTTTTTCATCAAACTCACCCAACCATGCCTTCATGGACCTTTTCTTGTGCACTAGAGCACAGTTATGCTTGAAGAGAAAAATGTCTTCTCTAAATTAGTTCCACACAGTTGGAATCATGCATTTGATACACCCACCCAGAACCGTGGATATTCGGAATCGGCAATTCTCTGGGAAGGTCACGGGCTGTGACTCGGTTCCGTGGCCCTGGTGGTGTCAATAAATGGAGGAAAAGGGTATGGTGTATGGGGTTTAACGTGACACCACCCGTGGTGTTCAGCAATGAGGGATGGATGACCGACGCTGCAGTGCTGATCCTCTGCGGCTGTTGGTATTGCAGCTGAGATGGTGTGGCTCTCCACGGGTAGGGCAGAGGACCCCAGGGCAGTGTTCACAGCCTACACTGGAAATAGGATATGGTAGAGTGTAGGACGGAGGGCGCAATAAATGACTTGGAGGACGTAGCAGGGTGCAGTCTTTGGATTTTACTCACTGTTCATACACATTTCCAGGTGTCTCCAACAATCCGCGAGGTGCTGTGTTCTCCGGGTTAGGGCTCCAGCCAACTCTTGGGTAACTGGGTGACACTCTGCCAGGAACTCCCACTTAAGTTCCTTCCCAGGTCGACTTCCTGTGCTAGCTTTCACCCTTCTGCCTTGCGCCTCACACTCAGTGTCTCAAGCCAGCAGCAGCGGGTCCTGGGGGATGACGTTGTCCTGGTCCCCTCGACCCTATGTGGCCGCACTTTCGATGAATAAGTGTATAGTTGGACCATGGCACATGAAGATACCTCGATCCCTGGTTTGCTAGCTGAGTCTGTCAATTACTCAACTAGGCTGGAGCCGGTTCCCCCTCTGCGGCCCAGTCCCTCTAGCTGACCCTGGTTTCCGTCAGCTTAGATACGGGCACAACAAGTGGATTCCTCACTTCCCGTGCCCCTAGGACCCCTTCTGTCCCTCTAGAGCCCAACACTGGCTCCTACATCGGTTCGTTCCATTCTTTGTCCTCGGATGAGCTCCAACTGGCTTCAGTCTCCAGGACCTCGGTCACACATGTCTGCTCGTAACCTTGTCGTCTCTCTCATTCTCTACTTCCGTCACATCCTGAATGTCTTCTGTTGTCACTACTTCCTTTTCTACTTCTTAGTGTGCTCCCCTTATCTACTTCCTCCACCCACACGCTCTACCTGTTTCCCCTTCCAACCTGGGATGGGGCCCTCCCTAAACAGGGTCTGTCTGAACCTCAGGACCTGAGTGGTGTGGTGTTGGGTGTGGGTGTTTAGGTCTTGGGTAGTGTCCCTTCCTTACCAAAGAGTGGGGTACCACACCTCTGGCTGAGGTGCAGTACCTCTGTGGTGACTGGACCCTCAGGTGCCCCACACAATTATCCAAAATGTGTTGGTATGCTAGAGTATTAAGACTTCCTTTCACTGGAACTAAGAGACCTAGTCCAACCCCTAAAAAAACAACCACATAACTTTACCTCTCCTCCACCAAACTTTACAATTGGTATAATGCAGTAAGATAGCTAATATTCACCAAACCCAGACTCATCCATTAAACAACCAGATAGAGAAATGAAAATCATCACTGCACACTTACTTCAGGGCAGCCGGGCACCAGAGAGTCGACACAGAGTTCTCCTCTCCCTTCTCTCAGGGCACGCTGTGTTTCTCCTCACAGCTCTGCTGGATTTCCTGTCCCAGGTTGCACTTCCAGGTTACAGATAGCGTTACACAGAACATTCATCCAGAGAATGGCAGCAGTTCACCGAGCAGGTTTTCAGCAAATCATCACTGCACAGAACACATTTCACTGCTCATGAGTTCCGTATTGGGCTGCTGTATACCACCATCTGATGCCTGGCATTGTGCTTGGTGATGTAAACCTTGCATGCAGCTGCTCGGCCATGGATAATCCTAGTTCACGTTTTTTTGCTAAAATTAATGCTAGAGGACGTTTGCACTCTGCAGTTATGGGGTCAGCAGACTGTTGGTGATATTTATGCACTATTAATCTGAGACCTTGGTGACCTCAGTCTGTAACTTTATGAGGTCTTACCAGGTTCGTAACAATTGCTGTCACAGTGGATGCAACCACGAATGGCAGTGGAGGGGGACCGCCGACCCCAGCACCTGCTTCAGCTGGATATGTGTCCAAGGATGCACATCCAGCTGAAATTCATTGCAGCGTAGAGACTTGTTGAATTCCTGTATGTGATATATGTTAATGTACAAAAAGTGGCTGGCAGTAAATGTCAATGCTACAGTGGGCGGCGCATGATAGTGATGTCGTTCATCATGGCTTGCAGTCTGATGTCAGCTGCCCAACACAAAGAACACGGGGTGATGCGGGAGCGGAGAAAAACTGAGTCTAAGGTTGTTTTTAATTATGTGTTAGAGACAGAATGGAGACATATATGTGGCACCCCAGGAGTTCGGTTGCCACAGTAGCATTGCCTCCCTAACAGTTGGATATGTCATGCCTGGAAGCAAGAAGGGATCCCCACGCTAAGTAACACCAGCATCCAACACTTGTCCTGACTCCAGGCCAGAAGGGGGAGCTCTGCACCCGGATTCAAGGGACTTCCCTTTCAACTCTGGCCCATGGGGAGGGGTTAGACAGAACATCAGAGAGAAAGAACAGAGTTGAGAACAGAGTACAGGCTGAGAGAGAGAACACTTTACTAGACACTGGCTCCCAGGAGACGACGATGCCACATTTCCTTTACAAATGATACTGGGCTGACTTTTATATTTCTCACAGCCCAGATGATGCCTTAACAATAATTGCCAGTAATGGTCAGCCTTTACCACAAGTGGGATAGAAGGAGGTGACCATTAAGGTTGGGCTAGTCGAGCTAAAAGCTCAGGGTCTAATAATTGTAGATATTGATTGTCGAGAATGTAATCCAAAAAATGACCCTAGGTACCAATGTGATACAGAATTGTCTTGGCGAGATTATTGTTCTATTACAAAAGGTAGCCGAAACTGACAGTTCCAGTGAGTAGCGAGTCCTGCAGAAGGAGATCAAAGCCCTAATGCAGAGGCAACAAATAGAGCTTTCTGATGGAGAAGTCAGCAGTGTGAGAGTAAGTGATCCATTCCCTGTTGTAATACCCCCAAGGAGAGAAATGTTAATTTGGTGTCGGGCAGCAAGAGGTCTAAAGGGTCAAGATTACCAGGCCCTGGTAGAACCCGTGTACTCTGATAGTAGACCAACCATCCTGACGGCAAAGGGGGGTAATTGATGTCCGTAAGGGGAAGGTCCCTGTATGTGTCTTGAATTATGGGGACAAGGAGGTCAAACTACCCTGGTATACTACTGTTGCTAAGCTGTTCAATTTCAATAACGCAATAAAGGCAGTAGAACCTTTCCATCCGACCAGGCGGAGGACAATGGATTTGAGGGGCACTGCCTCCACCCCTTCGCACCAAAAGCATGGAGTTTACTGGGTAGTCCAAGAGTATGAGTGGGTCTTTAGCAAACACCCTCTAGACTTTGGGCAGGTAAAAGGTTGTCTAACAACATATCCCCACTGGATACCATCCTCCCATTAAAGAGAGGTACCGGCCTGTACCACCAGCTCACTATCAAAGTGCCAAGGGTATGTTGCCAGAAATGAAGGAGGCTGTGGTGATCAGAGATAGTTGTAGCCCCTGGGTAGCCCTGTTAGTTCTTGTTAAAAAAAGAGAGGGTACAATGAGGATGTGTGTTGATTGAGGAATCAATAGCTGCCCTAAGAACGATTTCTCCACTTTAGATCTCACCAGTGGGTATTGGCAGGTTCCTGTGCAGATGGTGGACAAGGAAAAAAATGCATTTACGACACCAGTGAGCCTCTGCGATTTAAACTGCATGCCATACGGGCTTTGCAATGCACCGGGAACGTCATTGTCTACTCGAACACCTCGAAGGATCACCTGAAGCACCTGGCCGAGGTGTTTGAGACCTTATCCAGCTTTGGTCTGAAAATAAAGCCGTCAAAGTGCCACCTGTTGAAGCCCAAAGTGCAGTACCTAGGTCATGTGGTAAGCGCTGACGGTGTGGCACCAGACCCAGACAAAGTCACCGTGATCAAGGACTGGCCAAGACCCACCACTACCAAGGAAGTACGGCAGTTTTTCGGGCTGTTAGGCTACTACCGGAGGTTCATCAAGGGCTTCACCCATGCAGAACCTCTTAGTGGGTCAATCCAAGAAAGCCAAGAAGTCGAGTCATCCATTTGAATGGAATAAAAGAGAAGAAGAATCCTTTATCCGGTTGAAGATGGCTCTTACCGAAATCAAGGTCCTGGCCTACCCTGACTAGGCCAACCCTTTATACTTTACACAGATGCCAGCAATGTGTGACAGCTGTGCTGTCCCAGGAGCAAAAAAGGCAGGGAGAGAGTGATTGCCTACGCCAGCAAGAAGCTTCGTCCCACGGAAAGAAATCCTGAAAACTACAGTTCCTTTAAGCTGGAGTTTCTCGCCTTAGTCTGGGCTGTCACAGAAAGATTCAAGCACTACCTGGCTTCGGCAAAGTTTACCATATTCATGGATGATAATCCTCTGACTCACCTGGAAACCATGAAGTTAAGCGCGCTGGAACAGTGATGGATGGCCCAGGTGTCCAATTATGAGTTTACTATCAAGTACCGAGCGGGGCATAAGAGCACTAATGACGATGCACTGTCTAGGATGCCCAATTTACCAGACGGGGGAGAAGACTTGGAAGACCTAGAAGAAATAGAGCTACAAATATTTCACCGCCACGGTGCAGCCCAGTACTCCCACTTCATGAGGGACAAGTGCTCAGCCATTCAAGAGGTTTCTTTCGAGGGGAGTGGCTTGGACATGGAGCTGTAAGGACGTGTGCCCTGTGAGCTCTGATCTCTGAAGCCCCTACAGCACATAATTTGCCACCATCTGCTCTACTCACCCTCCGGATGATGAAAGGAAAGTCTGCCCTGCGCTCCCAGACATCCAGGGAGCTGGCTGCGGGCTCTGCTGGCTCAGGAATCACAAGGTTCCTGACAGCCTCTGAAAATGCGGGAAAGAGAGCACAGCACCCTGTAATGGCAGCAGGCAAAGATGGCGCCTCCTCCACATCACAGCCTCAGGGTAAGAGATCATCACTGAACACCCTGGGCCCTCAGAGAAGCAGCACTGCCTCAGTGACAGCAGCAGGAGGTCGGCAGACAGCCCCAGGAGCTGGAGGATCTTCCAAGAGGCAGACACGAGGAAGCAGTGCAGGAGGAACAGGAGAGGTTTGTGACAAGGCCCATCCCCCCACGCCTGGGAGCCCTTCACTGCAGGCAGACATGCTGAGTGGCCTTAACCCCTTCACACCTGGAAGCATTTCATCACAGACTGGAACACTGGGGGGCCCTTCTCCTCCTACACTTCACCCCTATCAGACATATGACCCTGATCTGTGCACATCATCAGCAGCAGGGGCTTGTGAGGGGAGAGCTTCAGCTAACACTCAGTCCCAGGGCACTACACCCCCCATCAGTGTGGCTGCTGGACTTTGCTTACAGGCTCACACTGGTCACACTATTGACCCTATGCTCATGCCTATAACTGCCATTGATCTGAAAGCCCACCTAAGTGCCTTCCCTACCAAGGCTGACATGGAGTGTTACATACAAAGATTGGAGGCAGTGTGCAGGGTGAGGTGGGGGCTCTCAAGGAAGAGGTGTCTCAGCTTAACACTACAGTCACTGCACTAGAGGCCAAAGTAGAGAAGCTCTCCTCACAATTAAACACCCAGCAGCAGCTTCTGGACCTACACTCAGAGACTTTCAATGTGGTCCTTGATCTGCTGGAGGACTCTGAGAACAGAAACAGGAGGAATAATATCAGGCTCCGTGGGATCCCTGAGTCCGTGGCCCCACGTGACCTCTCCTCTGCCCTCCATGGCATCTTCAACTCCCTTTTAGGAAAGTCACCCACCCAACACATCGCAATTGATAGAGCCCACCGATCGTTAGGACCAAGAAACCCTGATACGGATAAGCCGAGGGACGTCATCTGTAGAATTCACTATTTCCAAGTCAAAGATGACATCATGCGTAAGGCGAGAGACCATGATGCTATTGATTTTAATGGATCTGACATTCTTCTCCTGTCTGATCTCTCACGCTTCACCCTGGCTAAACGGAGGGCTCTACGCCCCCTCTTGGAAGTGCTGCGGCAAAATAAGATCCCCTACAATTGGGGCTATCTTTTCCAACTACAGGTCCGAACTGATAAAGGAATGACAGTTTTGAGATCCCCATCGGATTTACAGAACTTTACCACCGCACTGGGCTTGCCCCTGGTCACACTGGGTGATTGGCCTCGCCTTACTGCGTCTGATTTATGGGGTCTGCGTCGGAGTGGAGGACCCCCTGCTGGATCTTTGGGAAGGAGGAGAAGGGGCTCCCGACGTAGACATGGCTCTGTTAACTTAGCTGATGACACTTGAGGGTCGCGTGTAGCTTTTTTGACCACTTCTTTTTGTTTCTGTCATTTATAATACCCCTTCTGGTCACCGAGTTCCCATGTGTGGTCAGGTTGTGATTTTGCTTGAGTTTGACTATTACGAGTAAATTGGACCCATGTGTTCGGAGGTGACGATACCTATTTTTGACGCCATCCAGGGCTCCTGTGTGGAGTCGCTTGGGGGGCCTGTTTTGCACTGTTTTTTTTTTGACTGTTCATATATTTTCATATATTTTCATAAGCTTTTTGTACATTGTGCTATGCTACTAGATTAGTGATACTTTATAATAACTAACACTGCTCCTGCATCTAATTCTGACATATGTCAGTACCCTTTCTTGGGTTTTACATACTGTGCCCATTTACAGGTATATGCTTAGCCCATGAGCTGGTTGGTTGTGTTCCACAAATGTGTTAGCCTTGCCGGGGTTGAGGGCCTACTGAGTGGAGCAATATTGCCTGCTGTAGGGGCTTGGCTAGTTGCTCTTTGTTCAATCACCTTCCCCACTAGGGTGTGTCTTTGACACTACTTTTCAGAGTTTTCTCTGATATTTTACTGCACCTAGAGGCCTAGTGGCCTCTTGGGGTGTTTAGCCGGAACCCTGTCTTCCGGCTGAACTGACTCTTTTTCTTTTTCTCCTTTTCTTGGAGCTACATTCCTCTTTACCTCTCTGGTTTTTTTCTTTTCCCCTTTTCTGTTTTTTTTCCCTCCTTTCTCCCTTTTCCTCGCTTGTTTATACCTCCCCGCACTTCCCACTTTTCCCTGTCCCTTGGTGACCCGGTAGTACTCTACGCCAGATCCTAAGACTCTCATGTCAACCCTACAACTTTGCTCACTTAATGTCAGAGGATTTAATGTCCCTGAGAAACGCTCGAAAGTACTATATAGCATGCATAAAAAACGGGTCGATATCCTCATGTTGCAAGAGACACATTTTCGATCAGACAGAATCCCTAAGCTTAACCATAGATACTACACACAGTGGTTTCATGGTAGCAATTCTGACTCTAAATCTAAAGGAGTCAGCATTGCACTGCACAAGTCTTTGCAGGCACAGGTGGTCGCCTCTAAATCGGATCCGAATGGTCGATATGTGTTCTTAAAACTGAAAATTGTTCATGATACATTTACCATAGCTAACATTTATCTGCCCAACCAGGATCAGGTCCGAGCATGCAGAAAATACCTACGGGACCTCTCAGCCTTTGCGGAAGGCTATGTGATTATGGGAGGGGACTTCAACATGGTGTTGGACCGCACTGTTGACTCTTCCTCGGGCAGGTCGGCGGTGTCCCCCTCACAGCTGGAGAGCCTGCGTCGGGCCTTGAGGGACTCGAGGTTAATTGATGTCTGGAGACTACTGCACCCCACTGCTCGCAATTACACCTTTTACTCCACGGTACATGATTCTTATAGCAGATTAGACTATTTCCTGATTAGCCATGGGCTTTTGTCCCTTAACCCAAAGTCTGATATTGATACGATGCTATGGTCAGACCATGCTCCGGTCTTGCTTTCCCTTCGGCTGCCGAGCCTCTCTCCTAGAGAATGGACTTGGTCCTTAAACCCTGGACTTCTCGAAGATATGACCTGTCAGGCGGCCGTTCGGACAGCAATCACGGACTTCCTAGATTTTCACAAGAATGATCTCACAGCTCTCCCGTACCAATGGGAGGCCTTGAAGGGGGTTATACGAGGAGTATTTATCCAACAGGGGGCCCGACTGAAAAAAGAAAGAATGACTAATATTATGGGATTGTTGACCCGTGTCCAAACCCTAGAGTCGGAACATAAAAAACAAGAGATATCAAAGTACTTGCTGACCTCTTACGGACACGTAGTGAGTTGAGCGCACTGTTGGATACGACGTTAGCAAGGCAGCGGGACCGCTTCCATAAGTACCTATATAAGTACTCTGATAAACCCGGTAAAGCTCTGGCGAGGTTCTTGCACCCTCGCGCTCCCACCACTTACATCCCTACCATGAGGTCTGCTACGGGTGATTTAGTCCATCTTCCTGCAGAGATTGTGGATTCATTCAGAGCATATTATGACTCTCTCTACAACCTGAGGGGTCCGTTGTCTGATATGTCCCCTACCGAGTTTCAGTCTCGAGTGGATGATTACATTCGTGACACGGAGCTCCCGCCTATGACAGAGATAGAATCTGAGGCCTTGGAGGACTCCCTCTCGGAACAGGAGATATTGGATACGATAAGATCCTTGGCCAATGGTAAAAGTCCGGGTCCAGATGGATTCTCTGCCGCCTTCTACAAATTATATGCGACTTCCCTGGCCCCCTTTATGACCAAACTATTTAACTCCATTTCGGCCACCTGCCCCTTTGCCCCCCAAACACTGATGGCTACAATTACTGTGATCCCTAAACCAGGCAAGGACCCCTGTTATGCGCAAGCTATAGACCTATTTCCCTCATCAATGTGGATGTGAAGGTGTTCGCAAAGGTGTTGGCCAATAGACTGAGCCCTATTCTTCCTGGGTCCATCCACAACGATCAGGTGGGTTTTGTGCAACATAGGGAGGCCAAGGATAATACAGTAAAGACTCTGCTTCTGACTTCGTACATGCGCACGGGAAAGATACCAGCCTGTTTATTATCTATTGACGCTGAAAAGGCATTTGACCGCCTAGGCTGGACCTTCCTACGTGCATCTTTGAAGCAGTTGGGGTGGGACCTACCATGTTGGAGAGAATCTTTGCTCTATATCATAGACCCACGGCCCGTCTTAGGGTCAATGGCACTTTATCCTCGCCCATTGACATAAGAAATGGGACTCGTCAGGGCTGCCCCCTCTCCCCCTTGCTATATATCCTTGCTATGGAACATCTAGCAGTGGCTTTGCGGAAGGTACCAGATGTCAGGGGTCTGCGGATTGGTCAGCATGAGTTTAAGTTGTCCCTATACGCTGATGATTTATTGTTATATATTTCCAACCCGGCTGTGGCTTTCCCTGTACTCCTCAGAGAGTTCCGTAAGTTTAGTGAGGTCTCCAATTTTAAGGTCAATTTGTCCAAAACGGAGGCGCTCAACATCTCCCTGCCTGATGACCTGATCTCTCAACTCAAATCGTCCTTCTCCTTTAGGTGGCAGACCACTGCATTAAAATATTTAGGAATCTTGATACCGGCTGACCTTAACGCAACATATGCTCTGAACTATGTCCCTCTCCTGCAGAAAACCATATCAGATCTTAAACGGTATAACAGACCTCAGCTATCTTGGTTCGGGCGGGTGGGAGTGATCAAAATGGATATTTTACCCCGATTCCTCTATCTCTTTCAGACAGCTCCTGTGCAGGTTCCGGATTGTTTTTTCAGGCGTCTGCAATCGGCCATTAACAGCTTTATTTGGGGAGCAAGGAAACCACGGACGCGGTTTTCAGTCCTAGTGAGACCTAAAGTTAAAGGGGGGGTAGGCCTTCCTGATTTTAAACGTTATTATCGGGCAGTCTTGCTCTCTAGGATTGTTGACTGGAGGTTCAGTGATGCCCATAAACAGTGGGTGCTCCTGGAGAAACTTCTATCACCCTCCTCCTTGTACTGGCTGCCTTGGCTGGGGGGGACTGGACGCCCACCTGTGACGGGCTTCCCTCCCCTCACACAAACTGTTTTGAGGTTCTGGGATAGATCATACACGAAATTACGTTTGACTTCCCGATTGAGCAGACTGAGTCCCCTTTTTGACAATCCAGCCTTCCCCCCTGCAATGAATAGATCTAGGTATCTGTGCTGGTCACAACTAGATGGAGTGGGGCTGGGACAAGTGAGGGATAGGCTTGCGGGGCTCTCCGGCGTGGGGGGGTTGCGAGGTCCTGACGATGCGGCTCCTTTGTCCTGGTTGGAGTTTATGCAGTTGCGAAGTTTTCTCTCCAATATTTCAATAGGGGCGCTAACTCCGTTTGAATCCCTGATGCTCCCCACTGAGGGTCCCTCCCATGTGGTTTCGGTGCTCTATAGCCTGATCCTGAACTCGCTCCACACTGGCACGCTTGGATTTATGGAGGCTTGAGAGAGAGATCTGGGGATCACCTTTTCTGAGGCAGACAGCTTAAAAATTTTTACTCTTGTGCACAAGATGACAATGTCTAGTCAAGCGCAAGAGAGAAATTATAAATTGCTGACGCGTTGGTACAGATGCCCTACCCTGCTCCACAGGATTAATCCGGAAGTCTCAGACACTTGCTGGAGATGCGGTTCTGCTGTGGGCTCTATGCTTCATGTCTGGTGGTCCTGCGATCTCCTGCAACCCTTCTGGGCCTCGGTTTTCGATGCCTTCCATCTAATGACTGGGGTCCGCCATGAACCCTCTCCACAATTAGCTCTGTTATCTCTGATACCCGGCTCGATAACCTCCATCAAAAAGGGGATTCTGAGGTTCTGCCTAATAGCTGCCAGGGCAGTTATTCCCCGACACTGGAGGTCCACTGAGGTCCCCTCTACAGTGGAATGGATATCTGAAATGGATAGGTTGCACCGTATGGAATCGCTTGTAACGGGAGATAGTGACGCCGGGTATGAACAGGGGCGCACTTGGTTCCTCTGGCAATCCTTTAAGGAGGGCCAGGGGTTCTTGACTTGGTTGCGCACCTACTCGTAATTTCCAACACCTGGGCGTCTAGACTGCTGGGTCTTTCCTATTCCCCCCCCCCCTCTTACCCCTCCTACCCCTTTCTAATTTTTCTCTTTTTTTCTTCTCCCTTCTTATGTCTCCGTGTATACATTTCTCATTGGCTGTGTGTGTTTTCTAAGTTTTGATCCAGACGTGATTTTCAGGTAATGAAACATGCATTCTCTTGTTGGAGGTTTTACTGGTGTCCCTTTGTACCTGATTTCTTACAGCTGTAATATGCCACTGTACTAGGATCTGGATTCTGTATTGGTTATTTCTATTGTTATGCTTGTTTGAAACTTTAATAAATATATTTACAGAAAAAAAAAAAAAAAAGAGGTTTCTTTCAATCCATTGCCCCACCATAGATGGGCAGGAATGCAGGATAGCGACCCAGCCGTCCGCCTGGTAAAGGAGCTGCTGACTCACACCCTGGCCCAGATGCTCCACAGGTAACCCAACAGTTGTGGAAGGAGAAGGGCAGGCTTTTTATCTATGAGGGGAATCTGTGTCGGAGAAGCGTCAATTTCTGAACCCAAGAACTTGTTTGGCAAATAGTGGTCCCGAAGAGGGATGCCTCAATGGTCTTAGAAAATTACCACGATGGAGCAGGGTACTTCAGGTGGAAGAAAGTAGAAGTCCTTCTACTTGAAAATTTCTACTGGGTTGGCATGAGGAAAGCGATCGAGAGGTGGTGTCGCGAATGTGGTCCATGCAACCTGAGGCGGAAAGACCGTGATAGCCAGAGGGCTCCCCTACAGTCAATAGTCACAAAACAATGAAGCTAGCCCCAAGCCAGACAGGCTATGTCTACGCGCTCACCATCGCTGGCCATTATTCTCGTTTCCTGGTAGTTGTGCCAGTGAAGGATCAAACGGCTAAGACAGCAGCCAAAGCGTTTCAAAAACACTTTTGTCAACCGCACGATTACCCTGAACAGGTACTCACAGACCAAGGCCCAGCCTTTAAAACAGAAGTGTTTCAGGAGTTCTGTAACCTATACAGCTGCAAGAAAATCAGGACGCCGCCGTATCATCCCTAGACCAACGGGTTATGCGAGAGGAGGAACCAGGTGGTAATAGACCTGTTGAAGACTCTGCCCCTTGAAGAGCAAAGCCTGTGGCCAGAGAAGTTGCCAGATCTGGTAGACTTATATAACCATATCCTGGTGACCTCTACCAACTGTACACCAGCCTATCTGATGAGGGTGAGACCTGGCAAGTGACCCATTGACATAGACATGGGAGTACTAACACTTGCGACGACATCACCAGATGCAGACTGGGATACAAAGTGGAAGCAACAATACAATACAAGGTGCAAGAGTGCGTGGAAAGAAGTCTGTCCCAGGCCAGGCAGAGAAAGGAAAAGAGCTACAAACAACAAGCTCCGGCTACTCCTTTAGCACCTAGAGAACAGGTTTTTAAAAGAAAAAGGAGATGCACAAACTAGACGATCAGTGGATGGCTGACCCATACACCGTCTTGCCTTCAAACTTTGATAACCGCAAGATGTGTCTCATCAGTAAAGATGGAGGAGAAACCTCAGCGGCTGTCTCAAGAGACCACCTGAAGTTATTCCCTAACCAACTAAGAAACAAAGAGGAAGACCAAGACAGCCCCCAGCACACAGCAAAGTTAGAGGGAAAGATCCGTACCATCTTAGGAGAATTTCCTCAGTCCTGGACACAGGTGAATCAAGCATTTGATGTATCTGTCCTGACCTTCTCCAGATTGCAGTACCTGAAGCAGCCGAGACTCTAAAACAACCTGAAGACCCGTCGGCTCTGGAAACAGATGCCACACCCACAGTGGATCAGGAGAATCTATCACCTGCTAGTGGCGAATCTGTCATGCCCATGATTAATCTAAGGAGTTGCAGAAAGCTGCCTAGTCTACGCGGGAGACATAGGCCTACCTGTAGTACAGTCACTAGTCGGTCCACAACAGACACATTAGACCAGGCTAGGTCATCAGTAGAAACACCCGTGCTGCGAATGTCCCAGCACAGTACCCACGGTCAAGTCCCTGTTAGATACCAAGACTAAAATGTAAATAAGTTAGTAATGTATATAATCGCAACCGCTAAGCATGAATGCTTACAGAGACTTACTGTAAGAACTCTTACTGTAAGGACTAGGTGTGGTCAGGACAATATTGTACAAAGTTAATTGTTGGCCTTGAAAATAAACCACTGGCATGGCCGAAAACCATGCCCTTCTACAGAGTGCCCTGTAGCCACGCCCAGGGACAATATGCAAAGTGGGATTGGGCGGTTCCCACCAACCAAATTCCAGGTACCTGAAAATAGGTAATTACTCGATAGTGGCGTAAAGACAAAGCGCCGCAAAGACTTCTTTCCTATTTTGCTGGTTTTTCTAATTTTTAACATTTTTTCAGACTTTGTAGATTCTTAATTGTTGTTGTTGATGTTATAACCTTGTTATTGTTCTTTAAAATGTTTCCTCAGTCCAGGAGTATTGAATTTAACTAGGGGGAATGTGGCACAGTGACTTTGCCTCCCTCTTAAGGGGTGATGTCATGCCTGGAAGCAAGAAGGGGTCCCCACGCTAGGTAACACCAGCATCCAACACTTGCCCTGACTCCAGCCCAGAAGGGGGAGCTCTGCACCCTGATTCAGGGGAGCTTCCTTATAAATTCTGGCCTGGGGGAGTGGTTAGAGTAGACAGAACGTCAGAGAGAAAGAACAGAGTTAAGAACAGAGTACAGGCTGAGAAAGGCCAGGCTCACACATACAAATCTGTTTTTTAAGCCCTTAGAAAACGGAATCCGTTTTTCTAAGGGTGCCAACAGTGTCCCCTGAGGTCCAGGACATTTTTTGGAACTTTTAGGACTTAGTCATTTTTTCTCAAAAAACGCATGCGTTAACACATGATGCCTATATGTGCCATGCGTTAACGCATGTGTCTCCTATAGGGCCCCATGTTTAAAAAAGCATGCGTTTTTTGAAAGGACCCCAAAAACGCTGTTAGCAGTGTTTTTGGGTTGCTGCATAAAAACGCATGCGTTTTTTGAAAAACGCACATACACGTGCGTTAACGGACATCCGTTTTTGGACTTTGAAAACAAAAATGTCCAAAATGTTTCCAAAAATGGATTTAGCCCAAAAATGGATGGTATGTGTGACCCTGGCCCAAGACGTTCTAAGGACTGGAGCCATGGAGAGGCTTGTCCCACGGCGGTGGAGAGCTAGTAAAAGGGAAGAGCAGTGAAGTTGAGGAAAACCTGGGGAGGGGAGCGATGACTGAGCTCGCCCCGGAGCAGAATGCTAGAAACAGGATGCCGGAGTCCTTGGTTGTTCGGGTACTGAAGTCCTGGCAGCTAAATCTGGGGGACAGGAGACTGCAAGTCCCCTGTCTACACCAAACACCCGGGAGCACAGCAGCATAACAGAGCCCAGAGCCGCCAAGGAGGAGCGACACCTGTAAAAGGACTCGAGCTGCCTGCCATACGGGTCAGAAACCAAGTAGCAGGAAGAGGGCCACAGGATAGCTTTAGCAGCAGGTACCTAAGAGTACAGCGCAGAAGGAAGGCCTCTGAACCCACCTGGCGAGGTGGACTTCCACCTGCTTACAGGCTGTCCGGGCCTCCGTTACCACTTCTTACCAGTGTCCCGGTCTGCATCATTGACTGCCAAGTAAAAGGTAAAGAAAACTACAATCTCTGTGTTGTCCGGTCATTTTCCGTTGCCTCAGTCCTGCACCCCAATGTTTATTATCACTTCAATGAACTTTACGACAATTCTTGGGGCCACACTTTACCTGTGGGGAGCGATACCATCTGGGCTGCCACTCCATTGGCCCCAGTGGTCCTACAGCAGCGCTGGTCACCCTGACCACAATAACCACAGGTGGCGTCACAAACTTATCCCTTGTACATATTTCCCTTTATTGCACGCCCAGGGTCACAGAGCGTGAACTACCCACTGATCCGACTGGCCCGGTTACCGAGGAATGGGCCATGTATACCAGGATGGGAATCATATGTACAAAATTAGGGTGGGGACTATATGGACCAAATATACCAGGATGGGGATATATATAGCAGAATGGGCCCATATATAGCAGTATTGGGATAAATAGCAGGATGGGGACATATATAGCAGGATGGAGACCATATGGACTATGTAGAACATATATACCAGGATGGGGACCATGTATACCAGGATGGGGATATATATACCAGGATGAGACCCGTATATACCATGATGGGAGACATATATACCAGGATGGGAGACATATACACCATGTTCCAAATTATTATGCAAATTGGTTTGAAGTGTCATAGGGTTTTTTTTTTTCAATGAAACCCATTGATGATATTGTGTCTCAGGGTTCTTTAAATCACTGAAATCAATCTCAGATACCTGTGATAATTAGTTTGACAGATGAGCCCAATAAAAGGAAAACTGGGTGTTTCACAATATTAAGCAGGCCACAGTTTACAATTAATATCGGAAAGAAAAAGATTCTCTCTGCTGCCAAAAAGCAGCAAATAGTGCAATGCCTTGGACAGGGGATGAAAACATTAGATATTGTGTCGGGCCCACAAGGGTCTGGGCTACTCAGATCTCGGGTGGTTGGGTACGAAGATGTCACGGGTGGTCGGTGCCCAAGTCCGTGCCCTTGGGGTGACAATAAAAAGGGGGGTATTTACAGGGATAAAAGTTTATAACTGAATGTCGTGACGCCACCTGTAGATCCGGTGATGGCACTGGCGTTGCTGCAGACCTCCGGGGGAGGGATGGCTGCAAGGTGTTGTAGCTCCCTACAGGTAGAGCATGGTCCCCCGGGGCAGTGTAGTGTAAGGGTAGAATGGTGGAATAGGGTAGCGCAGTCATTTCTTTGAGACTAGAATGTCACAGTCAACCAGGAAGAAACACAGACACTTGTTTGCTCTGCACGGGTCTTTACTCCGGTAATCTGCAGGTTACAAGGTATGCGGTTGTTACAGCCAGGGTAGTAGACCGGGTGGTCCTGGAGAAAGGCAATGTCTGTCCCAAGCTCCAGCTATGTTCCTTCCATTCTCTTCCACTGTCATACTTCTGCACACTCCTTCCTCGCGCTCCCCTGCACAAATCCTGCTTACTACCAGTCCAGTTGGGTGATAAGAGGAACCCTTCTTCTCTTTAAGGGGCTCAACCTGGTTTGGTGCTTCTGGTGGGGACCGTAGGTATGTCGGGCGAATGGTGCTCCTATGATGCGGTCGATCATACCGGTATTTGCAGCTCAGGGATGAACTGCTTCGGAGCCGGTACCCCGCTTTGGACTGGGCCAGGGTGTTCAGTCACCCTCTGTCTGGGTCACCAGGTTTAAGTGCCCTCCCCGTTACTTCTTCTCTCACTCTTTTCAACTCTACTCACTGTGTCTGTTTCCCGCTCTTTTTCCACTCACTGCATACATTAGCTCTCCTCCCATCCGGACCGGTTACCTGGTAATGGGCTGTCCAATTGGCCCCCTTTCTCTAGGTGTATGTATGTGGTGGGGAGCTTCAGACTTCCATTACCTCCTACCAGGACAAGAATACTGCACCTTCTGTTCGAGGTGCACTACCCTTTTGTAGTGCGCTGACTAGTGGGGTGCTACAATTGCATGAAAACGTAAGTGTGGTCATCGTACTGTGAAGAGATTTGTGGCTGATTCTTAGCCCAGATGTGCTTGTGCAGATATAAGCAGAATGAGGAAGGTTATTGCCAGACAAGTTCATCGGATTAAGAGAGAAGCTGCTAAAAAGGCCTTACAAACCAGCAAATAGATATTTGAAGCTGCTGGTGCCTCTGGAGTCCCTCGAACCTCAAGGTGTAGGATCGCTCAAAGGCTTGCAGTTGTGCATAAATCTACTATTCGCCCACCCCTAAACAGTGCTCACAAGAAGAAACGGTTATAGTGGGCCCAGACATACATGAAGACTAATTTTCAAACAGTCTTGTTTACTGATGAGTGCTAAGCAACCCTGGATGGTCCAGATGGATGGAGTAGTGGATGGTTGGTGGATGGCCACCATGGCCCAACAAGGCTGCGATGTCAGCAAGGAGGTGGAAGAGTCATGTTTTGGGCCGGAATCATTGGGAAACAGCTGGTAGGCCCCTTTAAGGTTCCTGAAGGTGTGAAAATGGCCTCTGCAAAGTATATAGAGTTTCTGACGGAGAACTTTCTTCCATGGTACAAAAAGCAAAAACGTGTCTTCAGGAGCAAAATCATCTTCATGCATAACAATGCACCATCTCCTGCTGCAAAGAATACCTCTGTGTCATTGACTGCTATGGGCATAAAAGGAGATAAACTCATGGTGTGGCCACCATCTTCCCCTGACTTCAACCCTATAGAGAACCTTTGGAGTATAATCAAGCAAAAGATCTATGAGGTTGGGAGGCAGTTCACATCAAAACAGCAGCTCTGGGAGGCTATTCTGACATCATGCAAAGAAATACAAGCAGAAACTCTTCAGAAACTCACAAGTTCAATGGATGCAAGAATTGTGAAGGTGATATCAAAGTAGGGTTCCTATGTTAACATGTAACTTCCTGTTAGGATGTTTTGAAGTTAAATAGCTTTTTATTTCAGTGAATATGACTTCCTAATGCTACAAATTCAACAAATGAGCATTTTCAGTTCTTTCAAACATATGAAATGTTTAGAAACTCTACTGTGCCTAATAATTTGGAACAGTGCATTTACAGTTTTTTTTTAATTTTGAAGATTATACTGTTATTATTGGGAGGTTTCTTCAATAAAATTTGATGTATACTCTAACGGTGATGACTTTTATTACACTGACTGTCCTTTGCACCGACCATTTAGGAAAATCCGAGAAAAAGAAAATTTGCATAATAATTTAGAACATGGTGTATACCAGGATGGGAGACATGTGTACCAGAATAGGGAACATTAATACATAATGAATGGGGAGAGGGAGAGGGAGCAATTTGTAACTGTTTACAGGAATTAGAACACCATATATCTGACCAATGTGCGCAGGGGAGGGGGCCAGGTCCAAATTTTACACCGGGGCCCATCAGACTCTAGTTACACCACTGGGTCTTACACTTCATTGTTGATTTGCTGCTCTTCCCAATTGCTTCCATTTTTTAATAATACTACCCACAATTCCTCATGGAATGGAGCTGCTTGCGGTGACACCCTATCACAAGACTACACATAAATTCAGTGAGCTCTTAAGATTGAGAATGATCCATTCTTTCACAAATGTCAGTGACAGGAGATAGCATGGCAAGGGGCCGGATTTTATTCAACTGTCAGAATGGGACTGAATGAAAAAAATTAATTTAATATCTGTGGTGGGGGGTAGGGGCCTTACTTTTTCCATATGGTGTATTTAGGCATTAAAGTCTGTCAATATTGTACAATGTCCTATATGCCTCAGTCAGTATAATTTCCTTTTTGCCTGTTCAGATAGATGACGGTAGTTTGAATTATTCCTACATAGTAAATTTAGTCTTCCTTTTTTCTCTCCAAATAGCTATACTCTACGCAGGAGTATTTTAGCAATGTGAACAGGTGGGTGCGGAAGGGGTCAGAATGCATTATTACTGAAAGGCAGTTCAGAAAGAAGCGTCTATAATTAGACTGTATCATGGTTTGTGTGACAACTCTCTGTAGATTGGTGGGAGGGATCTGCTTTCAGAGAAGGGGTAAAAAAGGGAGGGAGAAAAAGAAGTAGAGGGCTGGAAGATTGACACAACATGTGCTGGGGAAACCACTGGCTTCATCCCAAAAGTATCACTGACTCATGGTAACAAGTGGTGAAGGTCCCAGAAGAGTTGAGAGCGGCCAGAATCTCCACTCCTGCTGTTCGCTTTCCTTCTTTTGATAAAAGGGAAAGAAGTGATGGAGATAAAATAATTATACCTGCAGAATAGGACAAAGAAGTATGGGGAGCAACGACCATATCCTCATCACCCTATCTGGAGAGGGGCCGTGGGGCTTTAGGCTGCAAGGTGGAGCTGAGAAGAGCTTACCTCTCCTTGTGTCAAAGGTATGCGCTAATTTTCAGGCCTAACACCACAAGGCCAAGTGGTAGCAAGCAAACCTCATCAAGTTACCACCATATCTAAACAGATGCTTTGCTCTGATTTACATCATGATTATGTTATTGTGAATAGTTGGTAAAGTTTCTTCTCTTTTGTACAGCTTTGTATAATATGCAACCTCCAATTGTATAAAATAAGAGATAGACTCTTGCATACGATGAGAATTCTTTACAATAGCACTGCAGCCCGGTATAGGGTTTTGTTGTTTGCACAGATGCTAGATTTTACTTACTTAGTTACAGGCCCTTTTTTAGCACATCAAGACTGCCAAGAGGAGGCATAATACTGGCACCTTCTGGTGGACTGTCAGAAATCTACACATTGTATATCAATTACTTGTCTTCATTTACATTATTGTTTATTTGCTTTAGTTACACAAGGGGTGAATAGCGTTTTTTGGGACGAAAACAAGTTCTTAGGCTTAATTTACACCTAAAAATTGGCAGTTATTTACAAATATAGGTAAGTGTATAGGCGTATAGTCACTTCCATAACTATAGGTATAGCAGCTGTCATGGGCTTAGAGTTTGAGTAGGGCCACTTAGGCAATAACAAGTTACCGGATTTCTGCTATCTATGTCTATTATCTATGTTTTATTGATATAGGGTGCTATGATTACGTACCTTTAATTATTGCTGTTTATGATGGTTTCAGTGTCCGGTTAGCAATATTGGAGATCCATCTTATAGGGCCCTATAAATTCTAGTATTCCCCCTATATCTTCTTATGCCTGAGCATACATTTTACCATGCTGCTGTGTCTGGTTTACAATTTTCAATCATGTGGACGGTGGCATTTTACTGATTATGCAGTCAGTCATGTTCAAAAACCAATATTGTTTTTTTCAAGCATTTTCTCTATAGCCTCTCTAAGAAAACCTAAAAACCGTGGGGCAAATATGGGGTCATTTATTAGCCCATATTTTAGCTGAAATCGCAATATATCAATGTCATAAATGCCTAGGCCAAATGTATAAATTTTTACAGTTTTTTAATACCTACATTAGAATTACACGTTTTTGAGAAATCACAGGGTGGCTAACCATTTTAGCATTAAGTATGACATTTATTATTATATTTCTTCAGAAAAAGTCTCAATAAAGTCACATGTTCTAAACAGGTCATATCTGTATAAGACGGTGAGGTACAAATACATTTATGTCACAACCATTTTTAAAATGCATAAATAATAGCAATTTGCACAAGATTAGTAAATAAGTAGTGACATTTGACACATCCCCTCCCATTTTCTTCCAAATTGGAAAAAATAACAACTAAAATGCATAAAATGTTGCAGTTTGTGAAACATTATGTCTTGACGTTAGACATTTAACACCTTATTCTCCAGCTCTTAAAAACCATTGGGAGGTTTACTAAAGATACTTTATATCTTGCGCTGCGGTATTTATGCAAACTTTATAATTATTCTGCAACACCGCATTTCATAAGTATGAAGTGGCAGAAGTTAAAGGGAACCTGTCAGGTCATTTTTACCCCCTAATCTATCACTACCTGTCCCTGCACCTTCCTAGCACATCCCTAACCATCCCTGTCTCACCTAAAACTGCCCTATATTGACTGTGAAGAAAGACTTTGTGACTTTCACTTTCGCAAATGAGGCATCCAGACTACGGTCTGTAGACGGACATGAGCGGTCTCCATGGCTCCGTCTCCCCCGCTTGCTGTTGTTATTATGCTCTGCTGGGCGTGACAATTCCTTCTCTGGCATGCTCCCAATTTAAAATTCCCACCTCCTTCTTACGGGTATGATGCCGAATATCATTTCTGGTCCAATGCATTCTGGGTGATTATCGCGTGTGTGGGCCAGCTGTGATATGCGCACCGTGCATGCTCCAGAGCCAGTCTCTACAGCCAATACACCCCCACACTGCACAGGACCGGAAATGACGTCCCGCTGACGCGTCATACCCTTAAGAAGGAGGCAGAAATTTCAAATTGGGAGCGTGCCAGAGAAGGAATTTGCATGCCCAGTGGGGTATGATAACATCAGCGAGGGGGGAGACGGAGCTTTGGAGACTGCCCAGTCCGTCTACATACCGTAGTCTGGATGCCTCATTTGCATGCAGAAATGTAGATCACAAAGTCTTTTTTCACAGCCAATTTAGGATTGTTTTACATCAGACAGGGATGGTTAGGGATGTGCTAGGAAGGTGCAGGGTCAGGTAGTGATAGGTTAGGGGTAAAAAATACCTGACAGGTTCCCTTTAAATAAGTACAAGAATTGAGCAAAAAGATTTGCAGGACCCTGGTTCAGAGTCCATGTTAGTAGTTGGTTTGTGCCAACCCAAAGCCCTGCAAACTTCCTCTCACACGCCACAGCAATGACATTGTGCCCAGCCTACTAATCAGAAGAGGCGCCGGCAGGTAGGAGAAGGCTTGAGGGGCTCTGGTTCAGCAGACGTAGCCTACTGATGTGGCCACTAGACCAGTGTCTGGCAGATCTTTTCTGCTGAACTCTACTAAGTTCTTTAAAACTTTGGTGCAAAATACACTATCGTTGTAGTGGTATAAAAAGACAAAAAATAAAAAATACAACTAAAATACAAATAAAAATACTTATAAATTGTTCTGAAGCTGCTGGTGTTTATTACGTGTGTTTAAAAGGCCAGGACATAAACCCTGTGTTAAGGAAGCCTTGAAGCTATTTTAGCTGTATATGTACATGAAGCAGAGTTAGGCTAGGGTCACATTTGCGTTTTTATTTTCAAATCCTGATCCGGTTTTGAGCTTTCAAAAAGCTCAAAACCGCATCAGGAACCACTCCCCATAGGAGCCCATTATGGTAACTGGATTGCTTTACAAGCAATCCGGTTATCGCATCCGGCTTTGCAGCCTGCGTGAAAAATCATGCAGGCTGCAGTTTTCAGAGTGGTTCTGTGCCTCGCAATGTGGTAACCGCATTGCTCAGGATGTGTAATCCTGAGAAATGCGGTTACCATATACTTTGCTTATCCTGGCTGCTGCCGGGATAAGCAAAGTGTTAACAGTGTAAAAAAAGCTTTAATATTAATAATAATTGTGCCCATCATGTCTCTAGGGGGTGCCCACCCCCCCCTAGAGACATGCTTCCTACTCAGGTGGGCATGTAATGTGTTAAAAACTCCTGTACAGTAAGCCGGCTCCTGTCGGCTCTGTACAATTTTCTGAATGAAGCTGCGGCTCCACCATACTATACGTAATGTACGTATAGTATGTGCCGCTTTCCGAGGTACTGAAGGCTTTTACAGTAGATCTATGGTGGTGTGCAGCCCATAGATCTACTGTAAAAGCCTACAGGACCTTGGACAGCGCACATACTATACGTACATTACGTATAGTATGCGCACAGCTGTCAGTGGAGCCGCGGCTTCATTCAAAAAATTGTACAGAGCCGACAGGAGCCGGCTTACTGTACAGGAGTTTAACACATTACATGCCCACCTGAGTAGGCAGCATGTCTCTAGGGGGGTGGGCACCCCCCTAGAGACATGATGGGCACAATTATTACTGATATTTATTCTTTTTTTCACAGATTTTACAGTTTGCTCATCCCTGTGGCAGCAGGGATGAGCAAACTGTACAGTAACCGGATTGCTCCGGATTACACATCCGGAGCAATCCGGTTACCGGATTGCGGCTTCTGCCACACATTTTGTTTGCAAAATGTGTGGGAAGCCAATTGCGTTCACCGCATCCGGATCTGGATATGGTGAACGCAATTCTCTGTAAAAGTGTGACCCTAGCCTAAGGCACTTCCAATGACGTACAATAAAAAAGTTATGATAACTCTCCATCAATGAAAATCTTCAAGCAGAAGTTGGATAGACATATAGCTGGGATGATTTAGGAAAACCTGCTTTCGCAGGGGGGTTGAACCTGATGGCCCTTGAGGTCCCTTTCAACTCTATCATTAAATGATTCTATGATTTCACTGTAGTGCTTTAAATCAGTATTGCCTGTACTGCAATTACACTGCTCATAAATATGTGCCTCGATTCAAAAATACAATTTACAAATTCACGTTTATGTAAAGTAATAGCCACTTCTTTAAAGTGCACCTGTCCGGAGACAGCTGTCTTTCACACTTCTCCAGCATTGTTGTAAATAACTAGACCGCACAGCAACATCAACAGGTGTTATAAGGTTCAGCTGAATTCCAGAATGTTGATTTTAGCGAATCAGGTCACCAAAATCAATATAATTGCAAAGTATGATTAATGGAAACCTGACAGCAGGATTTACTTGTGTAAAGTGTGAGTCCTGTATCAGCCTCCTATTGACTTTTTAATTGTCTTCATTATATTACATGTATTCTCTGCAAAATTAAAGTTTAATTTTGGTGCTCTGGTCTTGGATTAGTCTGGGAGTTCTGTCACTCAGCTCTGCACTTATCTGGCATTAGGCATCCTGTAGAATGAATAACCCTCCATTCCTCCACCTTCCCTGATCGCTGGTGCATGATGCCGGCAAAGTGCAGAAATTAGTGACGGTGCTCCTGGATTAGTCTGGGGACATGAGAGCCAAGATTCAATTTTGCAGCAAATACAAAAACACATTTACATTAATGACATCATCAGTAGACTGAGGCAACACTTTATTGGTGTAGGTCCTGCTGTCAGGTTCCCTTTAAAGGGAACCTGTCACCTGGATCTAAGCCCCTACACTATCACTACCTGTCCCTGCACCTTCCTAGCTGCTCCCTATCTATCCCTCTCTGAGCTAAATCCGCCCTATAAAACTGCAGAAAAATAACTTATAACTTACAGAAGTCCCTGAGGCTGGGGACTGAGAAGGCGGCGCCAGGCTCCATTCAGCCCCTCCTCCATGCAGCAGCACACGCCCCGCTGGGCGGCGTTATTCTTTCCTCATCGCCGCCTCCTCCATTTGGAATCTGTGCTTTACACCTATCATGTTGTGGTGATGCGACCTCGATGTGTCCCCTGACTGAGACACAGCATATGGGAGATTGTATCTTCTGCTCGGTAGCAGCACACACAGGGTGAGCTGCTACTGGAGCTAAGTGCTGATTAAAAGCACTGACCCCCAGGTGTGCAGGTGAATAGGAGATGATATGTGCTGCCCTGGGCTGTGGGGAGGGGGTGGAGGGTGTCAGGACAGCAGCAGGAGCTGCTGGGATTGTATGAGGTTCTACTCGGCTGTGCCCCGGTGTAACAGGCCAGACTAACCCCCCCCCCCCGACCAGAATATACTCGGGGTTAAAGTGGCCTAGGCCAGATTATACCCCTCCGTATACCACAGCAGCTGTAGATCAGGGCTCCAAGCAACACATGGGAGCCCGAGGCAGCACAAAGTGGCCCCAGGCAGCAGAAAGTGGCCCTACGCAACATACAGGGGCCCCAGGCAGTGCTAGGGCCCCAGGCAGCGCTAGGGCCCCAGGCAGTGCTAGGGGCCCCAGGCAGTGCACAGGGCCCCAGGCAGCACAAAGTGGCCCCAAGCAGCACAAAGAGGCCCCAGGCAACATACAGGGGCCCCAGGCAGTACTAGGGGCCACAAGCTACACACAGGATCCCAGGCTACACACAGGGGCCCCATGCAGCATACAAGGACCCCAGGCAGTGCACGGGGCCCCAGGCAGTGCACGGGGCCCCAGGCAGTGCACAAGGCCCCAGGCAGCACAAAGTGGCCCCAGGCAGCACAAAGTGGCCCCAGGCAACATACAGGGGCCCCAGGCAGTACTAGGGGCCCCAGGCTACACACAGGGTCCCAGGCTACATACAGGGGCCCCATGCAGCATACAAGGGCCCCAGGCAGTACAAAGGGGTCCCAGGCAGCGCATGGGGGCCAGAGGCAGCACACAGGGGCCCCAGGCAGCACAAATTGGCCCCGGGTGGCCCACTGCCTGGGGCCCCTGTATATTGCCTGTGGTCACTTTGTGCTGCCTGGGGCCCCTGTGTGCTGCCTGGGGCCCTTGTATGCTGCATAGAGCCCTTGTGTGTAGTCTGGGATCCTTTGTGTAGCCTGGGGCCCCTGGTACTGCCTGAGGCCCCTGTATGTTGCCTGGGGCCACTTTGTGCTGCCTGGGGCCCTGTGCACTGCCTGGGGCCCTTGTATGCTGCATGGGGCCCCTGTGTGTAGCCTGGGATCCTGTGTGTAGCCTGGGGCCCCTGGTACTGCCTGGGGCCCCTGTATGTTGCCTGGGGCCACTTTGTGCTGCCTGGGGCCCTGTGCACTGCCTGGGGCCCTTGTATGCTGGCTGGGGCCCCTGTGTGTAGCCTGGGATCCTGTGTGTAGCCTGGGGCCCCTGTATGTTGCCTGGGGCCCCTGTATGTTGCCTGGGGTCACTTGTGTGCTGCCTGGGGCCACTTTGTGCTGCCTGGGGCCCTGCGCACTGCCTGGGGCCCTGTGCACTTCCTGGGGCCCCGTGTACTGCCTGGGGCCCTTGTATGCTGGCTGGGGCCCCTGTGTGTAGCCTGGGATCCTGTGTGTAGCCTGGGGCCCCTGTGTGCTGCCTCGGGCCCCCTAGCACTGCCTGGGGCCCCTGTATGTTGCGTAGGGCCACTTTCTGCTGGCTGGGGCCACCTTGTGCTGCCTCGGGCCCTCATGCATTGCTTGGGGCCCTGTGCACGGCTTGGGGCCCTGATCTACAGCTGCTGTGGTATACGGAGAGTTATAATCTGGCCTAGGGGGGTATATTCTGGGCTAGCCCAGTTTATACCTCGGGTATATTCTGGTCGGGGGGTTAGTCTGACCTGTTACATCGGAATCTGGAGGTCTGTGAATACCTGAACTGTGTGCTGTGTGAGTAAATACCTGAGTCACTGCCTTCTGTCGTGCCAATCCTAACCGCTACTTACAGTGTAAAGTGGGTGGGAGATTCCAAATGGAGGAGGCGGCGATGAAGAAAGAATAACGCTGCCCAGCGGGGCGTGTGCTGCTGCATGGAGGAGGGGCTGAATGGAGCCTGGCGCCGCCTTCTCAGTCCCCAGCCTCAGGGACTGCTGTAAGTTATAAGTTATTTTTCTGCAGTTTTATAGGGCGGATTTAGCTCAGAGAGGGATAGATAGGGAGCAGCTAGTGAGGTGCAGGGACAGGTAGTGATAGTGTAGGGGCTTAGATCCAGGTGACAGTTCCCTTTAAGCCATCAGTAAAACTATTGAATGGGTTTTAGGTCACACCATGTGCCGCCCCTTGATTGCCACACTCATTTTTTCATTCTTTTTCTGGACAATTTATTCCAAAATCACACAACCAATGTTTTTATGGACAAATTGGAAAACTACAGTATATTTAATCAAACTTTAATGCATGTTGACAGCAGAAACTACAGATATTCTGACAGTTAATGTGATCCACTGCCCTATAAAAATGATATAATCACAGTCAACTGCAAAAGCTACTCCAGGATGAATTACATTTTTTTTCGTACAGACAGTATCTTTATGGCCAGGAGAAATATATGGACATATGGCAACCATGACTTGTTAAAGATGACGTGAAAACTCATAAGTATTCCCAAATGAGAGATCTATAGTTTATCAACTGTATTTGTCATCAGTGTATGTAAGGTACAGCAGGTTCCACCTCTGAGACACCGCTTATTTGAAAAATGAGAGTTTACCGCTACCCTATTTGTAACTCCAGAGTCTTTTTTGCTAATTTTGGTAATTAAGGTATTTATACCAGAATTTGGAAAGCTATGACAATACGTGGAGAGCATGGGTGTGACAGCACGAGGTGACACCACCCTTCAAATTCATGAAAAGTTATACGACTTTAGTTAAGTAACATACCGTACTACAGACCCTGATGGCCATACGGCACTTATAAGATGCACATTATTAATTAAGTTGTGTAAGCCTCTTATTATATTAGGGGCTTCTTACTCTGACAAGCCCCTTTCATGAACACTGGAAACACTAATCTTAAAGGACATATCTGGGATTCATTAAAAAAAAAATGTGCACTAACAGACATGTAGCCGCCACCTACATGCCTGTTGTGTCTGGCACCATTCATCACTACTCACCTCTTGCGCAGTGCGCTCACAGACCGCTCCTGCCGAGGATAGCATGGTGGGAACACAGAGCAGAGGCGGCTTTTTCGCTCTGCTCTGTGGGTGGGGCGGGACAGCCGGTCTGCTGCTGATTGACAGCCGGCTCCTCACTACCTGATTGGGGAAGCCAGCTGTCAATCAGTGTGACGTCGGCTCTGACGCTCGTCAACAGAGGGGGAGAAGCTGCCTCCTCTGTTGATGTGATGTCAGCAAAACTGGCAAAATCACTGATAGGAGCCGTCTCAGACGGCTACATGAAAGCGGTGAACTGTGACGGGCATAACAAGCAGGTAGGTCGCAGCTACCGTAGCTGCTTTTTTTTTTTTGATAAATCCCTGATAACGCCTTTAACATACTAATTTCTGCATGTCTCCCTTCATGTGTAGATAATAGGTGATACAACTCACTTAGACTGCAGTGGTGAAACACACATGTACGCACAACCATCCTTCCTCCCATATTTTCTTTTCTGGTTGCTGAAGCAAACTGTCAGAGGATCTGTATTTTACAATTAATTAAAGGGAACCTGTCTCCAATGCTGTCCAGTCTGCAGATAGCATGCTATAGAGCAGGAATAGTGGTGTAGTTTGACATATAGTTTTGTGAGAACATATTCAGTATAATCTGTGTATTACCAGTAATCATTGAAACCTCTGCTCTTTAGGTTTTGTGTCCAATGGGTGATCATATCAGTGATTGACAGCTATCTAGGTATGCAGGCTTATACAAAGAAAGCTGTGAATCACTGATAAGACCACCCAACAAACCGAAGATCTCAGAAAGAGCAGAGGTTTTAATTATGAAAACAAAGGTTATATTGAATCTTTTATCACAAAACTATATATACATTAATCTGCTCAGCTCCCCCTGCTCTCTAACATGTCTGCATGTTACACTACATATACATTGTGACTTGTGATGAGCAGACCCATGGATGTTCGAGTTTGGCAGGTTTACCTGGACTAATAAAAAAGTTTGGTTCGAGAACCGGACTTGACCTGAATTTTACCCGGACAACGAACCCCATACAAGTCAAAGGGGACCTGTATTTCAGCTCTGAAAATGGCTGTGAAATGGTCATTGTAAGGGCAAGGGGGCTGAACAAGTAAGCAAAATGGACTTAAGATCAGTACAATTTCCCTGCAAACAAATTTTGATAAGGAAATTACTTAAAGGGGTTCTGTCACTATTGCAATCCTGGATACATAGCAAAGAAATTAATAAATTAAATATTTTAACAGTCCTTCCACAGAGACGGATTTCTGAGTTTTCCCCATAGAGCAAGAAAGTTAATACAAGCCCCCTACAGAACCTATTTTCACAGTTGACCCAAACAGCCAGGATTGCTAGAGTTTAACCACAAAGCAGTCATTTAAAGGTAGGCCACAACAGAGCCTCTATCTACAGTTGACACACACAATTTATTACAGGTTTCCTGTAGATGAAACATTTATATTTATAGCATATCCTGATGGGAATACCACTTTAAAGGAATTACTGGTAAAAAATAATGTCCTGTGTAGCGTGTAATTCAGAGCTTGGAGCAGCAGCCCGTTATACAAGGAAGACAGAAATCCCATCATCTACTGGATGACAGGTCAAAGTACCCATTGTTCCACCAGCTTGCTTTATAAACCAGCCTACACCTAAACAGTCATCTATTACTGTCTAGGCACTTTTTTCATGCCTATATTTCAAGCACATTTTAGTATTGTTATCACAGCTAGAAGTACTTGAACATCTCATAAAATCCTATTATGATGTAATTCAGATATAGCTAAAGCACAGGAGGTCTAGGGCCCATAAGACAAACTAAGAAATACACCAAAATAAGGTGAAAGATTCTCTGGGTCGTATTTCAGCTGACAACAGTCATAAATTATTATTAAAGGTGTGATTGGCTTACCGACTGTTGATGATTGTTACGGTATGTTTGTTGTTAAAAATAATCAGTCCTAACTAATGGACATCCAGTCAAGAAACAAATACTCTTTATGCTTTAAAAAGTGTTATTTGTTGTTAAAGGTAAATTAAAGTATTTTGTACTGTCTGCCAATAATGCAAATGCATGGTATTTCATAAGAAAAAAACACATTTTCCTGTTATTGACTTTTTTTCTGACAATATTTCTATTGACATATATGTCAATGTTTGTTGTATCTTGTCTTTGACTGGTATATGCCACTTGTACACAGAGATTTCATTAATGTGAAGTTCTCTACGATTAAAGGAAAATTGTCACGTGGAAAAATGCTATTAACCTGCAGATATGGGGTTAATCTGCAGTTCTATAGCATTCTGAGCTTGCCTGATTTCTGCACATTAAACCTCGCTGCCAAGGTGAAACAAACTTTCACCTTCCCGGCAGCGCTCTGGTTTCAGTCATGAAGGCGTCACCGGATCAGGTTCAGTCATGGCTCAGTGTATGGAGAATGGCATCTGTTGTTGCGTCCCCTTTGCACCATATATTAGAATACACTGTCAGACAATGCGGTGGGTGTGGGTGGTTACAGCCGCTGCTCTCCATATACTAAGTGGTGACTAAAACTGCGCTGGTGAGCCTCCTTGGCTGAAACCGGAATGCTGCTGGTAGGATTACAGTTAATTTCATCCTGGTTGTGGGGTGTAATGTGCAGGATTCGGGCAAGTTCCACATGCTAAAAACCTGCAGATTGACCCCATATCTGCAGGTTAATAACATTATTCCCCATGACAGGTTTACTTTAAGCACTGGGTTGTGTGATGGCCAACACATGAGGAGAAGATCATCAGCCCAACAGAACCACCAAGTTCACAGTCCTGTCCCTGGTTTCATCGGCCTGTCTGCACATTAATTATTGAGTTATTAGAGTTTATTGTTATCACTTAGTATAACTGTGCTCCATTTTGCATGTCCTATATGAGGTATAAAATGTTAATGGATGTCATATCATGGCCCAGTCTTTATGTCACTGGCCAGCTTAAGTGACTTCACTTATGTCAAAATAAAGCAGTTAGTGGTAAATCTGTCTCAAACAGCTGCAATATGTTCATGGCTAAGCAGAATGTCAAGTGACCTTCAGTCAACCACAATGTGACTTGCTGAAGGTGCATTTGATGAGCACTTGACACCATGTTTCTCACAAAGTATTTCAGCTTTCTATCATCAACTGATAAACCCCATCCCTGGTCATGACACATTCATTACCTAATTACTGACAAAAAAATTGTCAGACTGCATGTACACTATTAGTGTTTGCAGTCTTATGGACGCAGCATGTTTGCGCTGCATCCATAATGCTGCGTTGTACAGTTCAAGCACAGTGGATGAATTTGCAGAAATCCGATGCCCACTCAGCTTCTTTCCTATGCAGCGTTAACTGACATGCGGGGCTGCTTTGTGCGCCGACGCTTGTCCGCGGCATGTCAATTTAGTGCTACGGAATCGTAAGCAATATAGGCGAGTGAATGCAGAGAAAAGCTGCCGTGACCCAAATGACCATGGGCACAGGGCGGCTGCGTTCACCCATGGAGATCACGGGCTTCCCGCAGGAGAGGAGACCTCGTCCAGGAATCGGTGTCTCCTGATCATGTGTACATACCCTTACATAGAAATCAATTAATAAATACACATGAGGTTAAGACCATATTGTTTAGAATATGGTGCTTTTCTCACAGAATAGACACCCCCTGAGCCCTAGGCAAAAGGGGACATGATAGAGGCAAGGGGTACACCCAGAACTCCAGGAGCTTTGTTATATGGCTTTGCCTGTGTAGATGTTATCAAGAGAGATGTTGCTTTGAGAGGAAGGGGCACACTATGTCCATGCTGTATTTGTGAGGCTTGGTGACTCAATGAGCGGTGGGGCCACAAGTTGAGTGGAAGCTGTATCTTAACTTCATTCTTTCAATAGACAGTGGAAGGAACATCACTCACCCTCCCGATCTGTGATTGTTAGCAGCGCGTTAATCAGCATGATGTCCACAGCGAGCAACAGAGAATGTTCATTTATTGAGAATTAAGAACATCCAGCTTACAACATGAGAATAGGATCAATCTGGTTTCTGGAGAGGGAGAGAGAAAATCTGCTGTGACCTTCAGCTTCCAGTTCCACACTAGAATGAGCGCGCAGGGAGCAGGAGGAGGGACATCCTGTCTCTGAATGAGGACTTTTTTTTTTTTCTTTAACTTTGTTGACATCTGAACAATATGAATGCAGACATAAAATCACATCATATTAAACAAACAATAGTTGTTGCAATACATACAGATCAATATGCATTAGGCCAACACCCCCACTCTACAACTACTTATTCTGTTTTTCCACATATCTGCACAATATTCCAACTGCTGTTGGAATATCTGGTCGAGTCATAGTCGATATGTATAGAAGTGCCCCCACTGCCTGCACTGCTATTTCTCATTGTTAGGCAATAGGTCATCTTCTTCCAGTTTCAGGTAGGATGATTCCATTGGCGTTGATACACCTTTGGCTTCTATCATTCCAAACTGATTCAAAATTGAATTAATTTTTGCACTTTGATTTAGAAGAAAACTTCCATCTTCCTCTCTCTGGATATGGATTCCTAGATAATATGTTACATTTCCAAGGTCTTTTGTTTCAAAATGCTGGTTCAACATCTTAGTAATTTTCCCAATTTCGGCTTCTTCTTGATAAACTACAATTACATCGTCCACATACAAGAGAATATACATCCACTTTCCATCTGTATATCTCGTATATAGGCATGGATCCGCTTGACCTCTTTTAAATCCTTCTTCCAACAAGACTTTGTTCATTTTGGTGTTCCATGCTCTTGCCGATTGCTTAAGACCATAAAAAGATTCTGTTCACCTTCCTTTATATAACCTTCAGGTTGAGTCATGTATAAGTCCTCCTCAATGTCACCATTTAAAAATGCAGTCTTGATATCTAAATGTCTGCCAAACATCTTTTGTACAGCAGCTACGACCATCAAGGCTCTAAATGTTGTCTGCTTGACGACTGGGGAAAAAGTAGCATCATAGTCCTCGCCATATTTTTGAGAATATCCTTTTGCGACCAACCTCGCTTTAAATCTGTGGACTTTACCTTCAGAGTCATATTTGGTTTTAAATACCCACTTGCACTTGATTGCCTTTTTACCCTGTGGCAACTCAGTGAGTTTCCAAGTTTGAAGTTGATGAAGCGAGTTCATTTCTTCATTAGCGGCATTGATCCACTTTGTTCTTTCATGAGCAGGTAGTTTTTGCATTTCATCCCATGACTGTGGCTTTGACTCAGGTAGTGTCTTGACAATGTAGGATAGATGTTTAGCCGGTATTCCTTTGTTTGATCTTAACGATCGTCTGATTTCAGGTTCACTTAGGCTTTTTGTTGTTCCTTTAGTGGTTGAAGAATCTAGCCAGACTTCTACATTCTCCCTTTCGTTGTCTTGTGATTGTGACTGAGATTGTTGTTGTTGCTTCATCTGGACTACTGGCATAATATCATAAAACTTGGGTGACACAAAATTTTCATCAATCACTACATCTTTGCTTATTGTGACCTAGTTTGTCTCTGGGTGTAGAATTCTATAACCTTTCTGGGTTTCACTGTAACCTACCAGAATGCCTTCCTTAGCGTGAAATTCCCACTTAGTTCGTTTTTCTTTGGGAATGTGTGCAAATGCTTTGCTTCCGAAAATCATTATGTGCTGTAGTTTTGGATTTGCACTATTCCATTGCTCAAATGGAGTTTTCTCTGTCGCTTTACCTGGTAGTCTGTTCTGAAGATAGCAAGCCGTCATAATAGCTTCGCCCCAATATTCTGTAGGCAGATTTACATCAAATAATATACTCCTTCCGCTTTCACAGAGTGTTCGGTTCCTTCTTTCTACTACACCATTTTGCTCAGTATGGTACAGTAGTCTGAAATATGATTCCATTTTTCTTTAAAATGCTCTGTGTCTCATTACTTGTACATTCAGTCCCATTATCTGCACGTAGAATTTTTGGCATTCTCCCAAACTTGTTATATACTTCAGCTAGATATATTTCAAGTTTCTCTGGAACTTCATTTTTGCTGTGAAGTAGATAGACAACTGTGTATCTTGAATTGTCATCAATAAATGTAAGAAAATATCTCTTCTTTCCAGGGGTATGAATACTCATTGGGCCACAGATATCTGTGTGTATTAAATCTAGTGGTTGTTCTGTTCTTGTAGTACTTTTCTTAGGAAAGGCCTTTCTGGACATTTTCCCTTTGATACAGCTGGTACACCTCATTGTCTGGTTACATGGATCAATTGTAATATCATCAGCTAAGGGTTCTTGAAATAACTTTCTTATTGCTTCTGGGTCTCTATGCGCAAGCCGTCTGTGTCATACATGAATACAGGTCTTGTGCATTTCTTGCTTAGCTGTGCATACACTCTTTACTTTTCAACTGATACAGTTCATCTTTGATTTTTCCTTTTGCTAGTGTGTGACCCTCCTTTGAGATGATGCAGCTATCATGCTTAAACGTAACTTCATTCCCTTGTTTTGTAAGCCTTTTCACGGATAATAGATTACTTTCAAGACTAGGCACGTATAGCACATCCTTCACATGAATCCTTCTGCTTTGCGTTGCAGAGATGTTACAATCAATATAACCATCTCCTATGCCTTCTGAGTTCATACACTGACCATTCGCCATTATCACTTTCTCTGACTTGCTTTGGTTAAGCTTAGTAAAGAAGTCTCTGTCATTGGTCATGTGACTGGTTGCACCAGAATCTATACACCACGCATGCTTTGATTTAAATGCATTGACTAATGTTAGGCTGGGGTCACACTTGGCATGAGTTTTTTTTAGTGACTTAAAAAAACTCATGCGTTTTTCCATGTCAGCATGCGTTTCTTAAGGTGTGTGATGGCACCCTGCGTTTTTAAATGTGCACCAAAAAATAGTGCATGCACTATTTTTTGGTGCTGTTTTAAAAACGCATGCGTTTTCTAAAAAACGCATGCGTTTTTTTAACATGGGCCCTTATGGAAAACGCAAGCAAAAACGCATGGTACAGTAGTACCATTTAGTATCATCCAAAAACGCATGCGTTTTCCATAGGGACCCATGTTAAAAAAACACATGCGTTTTTTTAACATGGGCTCCTATGGAAAACGCATGCGTTTTTGGATGCGACTAAATGGTACTAATCTACTTCGCGTTTTTGCATGCATTTTTGATGTCAGCTAATCACATAATTGCAAAAATGCACACAAAAACGCATGGTACTGTCACACATGCGTTTTTGCTATTTAGACTTGCGTTTTTGCTATTAGGGCATGCGTTTTTTAACATGAGGGCCTATGGGTGCGTTTTTACATGTTTTTTAAAAAAGGAAGGTCTCCAAAAACTCATGAAAAAAACGCAAGTGTGACCCCAGCCTTAATGCAGCCTCAGTATTTACAGAATCATTATTTTCAAATACAGCGCTCTTAACTCTTTGTTGACTGTTTTGCTTCTTCAGCTGATTCATTTTAGCTTTCCAGACTCTGCATTCAGCTTTTAAATGACCTGGCTTCTTGCAGACAAAACATTCACGTGTTTCTTTAGGGTGGTTTATGCTGGTGGGCACGTCCTGTGTTTGTAAAGCAGTTTCCTTGTTGCATATTTTGCTGCTCACACTTTCTGCCTTTCTCTTATATTCATCTACAAGCTTTCTTCTGACGTACTCCAATGTAAGCTCATCATCTGGGCGTGCATCTAGTGCAGTTACAAGCGTGTCATAGCTTTCTGGGAGACCACTAAGTAGTAGTGCTTCTACATGGAAGTCTTCATATCTTCCCCAATGCCCCGCAGGCGCTCTACGGTCTCTAGAGTGCTTCTAATGTAGTCCTGCATGTCCTTGTCACTGTGTAGCTGAGGCTGCTTTCACATTAGCGGTTTTTGCCGATCGCGGCAGATGTGGTGAAAAAAACGCATCTGCCGCGATTAACGCACAACCGCTGCACTTGCGGCACAGTTGCGGCAAGCCCCATACAAAGTCTATGGGGGCTTGCGGCAGGTGCGGCAAGTGCGGTATCGGCACTTGCGGCAGGTGCGGCCGCAAAAAAAACGCGGCTGACCGCGGTTTTTTCGCGGCCGCACCTGCAGCAAGTGCCGAAACTGCACTTACCGCACCTGCCGCACACTTACCGCAAGCCCCATAGACATTGCATGGGGCTTGCCGCAACTGTGCCGCAAGTGCAGCGGTTATGTGGTAATCGCGGCAGATGCGGTTTTTTCACCGCATCTGCCGCGAACGGCAAAAACAGCTGATGTGAAAGTACCCTTAGACTGATATAGCTTTCTCATTAAATAGAGTTTGTTACTTAGATTTATCCTCTCATGTACTTTCTACAGCTGCTCCCAGATTTCCTTTGCAGATTCACACTTACACACATGCATGATCTGATCATCCTCTATGCTGAGTGATATGACCATGCGCACCCATTCACTGTCATATGTGATCTGTACGCAGGCGGATGCCTGTGCACACATCACACAGTCTCATCCGCACCAGGGACGTGGCATGTTGCATTTCTGGTGCGGACGAGAGTGTGTGATTTGTGCGCAGGCAGATCACATGTGGCAGTGAGTGGGTGCGCAAGGTCATGCGCAGTCAAGCGCAGCACTGTGCGTTCCCATTATAAAGATAGGGGCTTGCGGTGCTGCGGTCACATTGCGGCTCCCCTCCGCAGAACGCTGAGGAGGGGAACACAAATGTGAAGGCACCCTTAATCCTGTGATTTAAATCAAGCTGAGGCCATTTGACATCCCAAAAAAATAATGCATGTCGTGTATTTATTCTAGTGTCTGGTTTACTGTAAACATGGTTGCTTTAAAGTGGAGTGGGGCTCCATCCCCAAGTCCAAACATCATGCAAGATTATCACCAATCTGACAAGGTTTACTGCTACTTTGTGTTGTTTCCTGGAACATTTCTGATGTATAAATAGGAGATGCCAGAAATATCTGGTAGATAAGGCTAGGGTCACACTTGGGAGCTTGCATCCGTTTGCAGGATGCATTAAAGGAACCTTTTTTTTTCCTTGCCATTTTCATGGCATGTATGTATACTTGTTGGCTTGACTAACACATGTATGTACCATGCGTTAACACATCAGTTAACGCATCCGTTAATGCATGGTACAGACATGTACCATGCGTTAACAGATGCGTTGGCCATAGACTTCCATGTAAAAAAATGCATGTGTTTTAGCAAAAGAACCAAAAAACTCTGTATACCGCGTTTTTTGGTGCACTTGCAAAAACACATAGCGTCAAACGCATTGCACTTTTGCAATGCGTTTCTTTCTTTGAAGACTATGGTTGCGTTAACGCATGCGTTTTTGCAGATTTGGACATGAATTTAGTAAAGTCTGACCACAGCCTAATGGTCCCACCCTGGGATCTGCAACTCTCTAGAAAACTGGGTCTACAGGGGGCTGGATTTACATCTGTTGGACATTTACATCATATCCTGTAACTTTGTCATAACTGTCCCATATAGGACCCAAATTTATAATTGTTATACATAGTCATGGCTATAGCTGACACTACTTTTTGAGCAGGAAACTTATGGGGAAAGTTAGTGTTAGGAACATTGCTCCTTTTAGTAGGAAAAAATTAGGTTTTGCCTCACTGCCATCTGGTACTTTTTTGTGTGCTTTAATTTTTGCAGTAGCCAATATACTAAAAAGAGTCCCTTTGGCATAAAAGTAGCAGGAATGTATATGCTATTTATGGATGTCGGTGGCAGACATATCTAACAACAAGGCTATAACTATAAAAGGTGCTGAGGCAGCAGTCTTACCTGAGCATTGGTGCAAGAGGTGGCCTGAAGCCCTATCCACCCGATAAGCCAACGCCAGCAATATAAATAGCACATGATAGGTGAGGGCATTAGTTAAAGATTTTGTATTATGATCCTGTGGCTTCAAGTTACTCTTCTGGGCAACCACATAGTAATACAGTAGCACATGTTTAGGGAAGACATATAGTCAGGTCCAGATTTATTTGGAAAGTGTTAAAGCCCAGTCACACATAACGACGCGCCAGCAATCCCGATAACGATAACGATGTGCAGAGATCGTTGGTGCGTCGCTTTTCATATCGCTGGTAAGATATCAAACAGGCATCTCATCAGCGATATGGAAAACGACACACTAGCGATCCAGAATTATACCGAGGTTGTTGGGAATTGTCACTCCATAGCGTAGCATTGAGATCGTTTGTCATTGTCCCTGTCAAACACAACGATGTAGCACTCCCAGCGGGAGCACAACGACGTAAAAATGACCCAGAGCAGTGTGTAATGATCAACAATCTCACAGCAGGGGCCAGATCGTTGGTGCGTGTCACACATAACGAGACCGCTAACGGGATCGCTGGTGCGTCACGAAATCTGTGACGCTACAGCGATCTCGTTAGTGTTCTCGTTATGTGTGACAGGGCCTTTAGTCTACTTTCACATCTGCGTTTAGTTTCAGTTCAGGAAGTTCAGGCAAAACCTGAACTTTTCAACTTCAGTTTTTTTTTTAACTTTCACATTTGCGTTTTTTCAAATCTGGCAGAATTCCGCCTTTTTTGAAAAACTGAATGCAGCAACATTGTGTTCTGTCTAATTCACTTGTATAGGAATTCCAGACATGTGTGGCGACTTGCATTTTCATCAGCATCCAGCATTTCAGGCACTGGACAACAACTGCTACCATATTAACTGCAGATACTGATGAAAACGCAAGTCGCCACACATGTCTGGAACTCCTATACAAATGCATTAGGCAGAAAGCCATGTTGCTGCATCCGTTTTTTTCAAAAAAGGTGGAATTCCACTGGATTTGGAAAAACGCAGATGTGAAAGTACCCTTACAAGTTTTGAAATTGTAGCTGTCCTAAACATATAGTATATACAGTGATTTAATAAGTATGGTCTTAAAGCGCAGGATTCCAGCTATGATCTGAGAATATTCACATCCTAATTGGAGTAAGGCTAGGGTTATACTTGGAGGGTGACCCACATTTTTTAAGGCAAAAAAGTGTAATATTTTGTAATGGCCAAGCCAATCACCAAATCTCAACCCCCATTGAGAATGCGGTTCACATACTTAAGACAAAACGTAAGGGAAAAAGACCCACAAACAAGCAACACCTGAAGTCAGCTGAAGTACAGTCCGGCAAAGAATCACAAAGGAGGAAACCCAGAGTTAGGTGATGTACATGGCTTCTAGACTTCAGACAGTCACTGCCTGAACAGGATTTTCTACAAAGTATTAAAAATGAACATTTTAATTATAAAAACGTAAATTTGTTCAATAACTTTTGAGCCCCTGAAATGAGGAAGCTTTGTAGAGAAATAATTGCAATTCTGAAAGCATTTCAAAGGATAATTTTGTTAGTTAAATCTTAAAGTTTACACTTCAATTGTATCTCACTTGTTTCATTTTAAATAAAAAATAGTGGCATGCAGAGCCCAAATCGCAAAGATTCGGTCACTGTCCAAATATTTCTATACCTAACTGTATGCAGCTGCAAGGGCATAGCAATGGAAGGTGCTGAGACTGCAGACTCATCTGGGTCTTGGTGTCAGGTGGATCCTTAGGGTACGGACACACTGGCGTGAAAGTCGGCCGACTTTGATGCAAGTTTTTCTTGCATTGCAGTCGGACCAGTCTTAGGCTGGGGTCACACTTGCGGTTTTTTTCATGCGTTTTTGGAGACCTGTGTTTTTAAAAAAGCATGGAAAAACGCACCCATAGGCCCCCATGTTAAAAAACGCATGCCCTAATAGCAAAAACGCATGTGTTAATAGCAAAAACGCATGTGTGACAGTACCATGCGTTTTTGTGTGCGTTTTTGCACTTATGTGATTAGCTGACATCAAAAACGCATGCAAAAACGTAGGGTGCCATCAGACACCTTAAAAAATGCATGCAGAAACGCATGCGTTTTTTTAAGGCACTGAAAAAACTCATGCCAAGTGTGACCCCAGCCTTACTCAAATACCGAGAGCACATTTGCGAGTGTCGGGTATTTTTTCTCGTCCAAGAGACGGACGTGAAAGCAGTCACAACATGCTGCGACAGTATGCGATTGACACACAACACTTGCCAATGCAAGTCTATGGGTCCGACAAAAATCACGGACTGCACACAGACCACACTCGGACAGCACATGGACAGCACAGGAACAGTATAGGGAGAGCGATTTTAACATGGCGCTTCTTTCTGGAAAAAGAATAGACAGGATAGATAGGACAGAATAGGTAGATCGGGTGAACCTGTCTCCCGCTGCCACTTCCGGGGCCGCCTATTAAGCAAATTATATATTCACTGCACTGTTAGACAAACAACTAATCAGAGAAGCTCACACTGTTTGTGAGCTTCTGTGATTGGCTGGTGTAGTCAGACTGGATTTCCTCAATCTGGACAGTAATTCTGCTTGGTTGCCATACACATTAGTGTAGGGCAACCAACCTGGCGTTATAGGGTGTGAATTAAATAAATATTAAAAAAATGAATGGGGCTTCACAGCAATTTTAAGTCTGGCCCAATGAAAGCAGACAGCTGTGAGCTGCCACCCTCAGCTGCCTAATTTTCCCTTGGCTGGCAAAAAAATTAATGGGCTTCGCCCTATTTTTCATTGCCAGCCAAGGTAAAGCTAGGCAGCTGAGGGCTGGTATTCCTAGCGGGGTGAGGGCCCATTGTTATAGGTCTCCCCATGCTAAAGAACAACAGCCCACAGCCGCCCCTAAAAATGGCACTTTAATAAGCGCCATTTCCAGGTGCTTTACCAGGCTCTTCTAGTGGCCCTGGTGGCAGTGGCACACTGGGTAATAAAGGAGTTAATACCAGCTTTGTGATACAAGCTGGTATTAAGCCAGAGATTCTTAATGTTAGGCCAAATTAGACCCAGTATAAATCATATTAACCCTTAAAATTGGTACTTTATTATTAATTTGCAAGAACACAAAACAAACAAAGATAAAAACTAGGTGCACAGAAAGCAAGAAGGAAGATATCTGGCCCTGATAAAGTCCTCCCTTCTTGCACCTGCCTGACTGCGGGGGTCGGCACCCTATAAACGAATATGGCGCCCCCACTCGTCGAAGGCTGACCCTGTATGCACCTCAGCTTGTCCTGGAAGCATGAGGTTTGTGGGGACGGAAGAGGATTTTTTTTCAAATAAAGATGGAGTCCCTAAGTGTGTTTTTGTTTATTTTTCAAATAAAAATAATTTTTCTTGGTGTTGTGTTTTTATTTAAACAATTTAATAGAAATTTCTTGAAATAATAATAAAGAAAAAAATGCGTGGGGCTCCGCGCAATTTCTATGTCCAGCTAGGCAGCTGGAGCTGGAATCCGCAGCGCAGGGAGGCCTTCTGGGCACCCCCCGCTGCGAATGGCAGCCTGCAGCCGCCCTAGAAGATGGCACGTTCATTGAAACGCCATGTTCTGGCGCTGAACCCCACTCTTCCAGGGCCCTGGTGCGGTGGCTCACTGGGTAATAAAGGGGTTAGGGCCAGCTTTGTATTATCAGCTGGCCCTAAGCCCGAAATTCATGGGGTCACGCCAATATTAGACATGCCCCCCATAAATTTCTATTAAATTGTTTAAATAAAAACACAACACCAAGAAAAATTATTTTTATTTGAAAAAAAAAAAAGAAACACACTTAGGGACTCCATCTTTATTTAAGAAAAAATCCTCTTCCGTCCGACGTAGTCCAATCCAGGGTTCTTCTTTTTCTCTGCTACATCTCTGGTAGAGAACCTCCACCAGAGATGTAGCAGAGCTGTGCACCCGGGTGTGGGAAAATTCATGTGAGTTCATGCAGGCAAGCATGAAGTCAAATGAACCTCACAGCACTGCGCTACTTCAATTGAACAGCTGACCTGAGTCAGCTGTTCATTTGAAAATCCCGACGGGAAGGCGTCCGACAGACAAAACCTGCTCCTGAGTTCAAACTGGATTCTTCTGGATTGTACTGGTCCGGTGCAATCCGGCGCCCCATAACATGGGACTCTATGGTGCCGGATTGCACCGGACCGAGGCAATCCGGAAGAATCTGGTTTGAACTCGGGGAATAGTAGCGAGTAGACTCGCTCATCCCTAGTCCTGTCAGCAAGAGGACCTTGCCGGAAAGGTTAAAATAGACATTTTATATTTTGGACACTTTCTTTTATTTAAAGAAAGTGTCCAAAACATAAAAATATCTATTTTAACCTTTTCGGCAAGGTCCTCTTGCTGATAGGACCTGTGGTGACGTCAGTTATGGCGGGAACTCCGGTCATGTCATATCAGCAACAGGACCTTGCCGGAGCCATCGGTGGACCGCCGGACAGGTGAGCATACATTTTTTTTTCATTTTTAACACTTTATTTTACTTAATTTCACTTCCGCAATGTATGTATATACATTGCGGAAGTGAAACAGCCCCACATAGCTGTGTATTTAGTGTTCCGGGGTGTTCAACGGTGTTCGACGAGCATTCGACGAACATTCGTTGAACACCCCGCCGATTCGACGAATCGAATCGAACACGAACACTAGGGTGGTGGCTCATCTCTACACTACACACAATCTCCTCATGTCCCTCTTCAAGCGTGCAGGATAGAAAGAACAACAATGTATATCAATAGATGTGTTTACTGTACCCCACAGCAGTGTGTATAGAAGCTCTATTACACAAGGGTATACAAATAATATGATAACCCCAGTGGCGTAACTTCAGGCCCAGGGGCCCCGATGCGAAAGCTCCAACGGGGCCCCCAATTATTGGAAATCTTTAATAGTATTAGTCTTTTTCTATAGGCCAAAGGAACTTTTGGGGCCCCTCTAGGCTGCAGGGCCCGGGTGCGATCGCAACCCCTGCACCTATTGTAATTACGCCCCTGGATAACCCTATTACAAAGTGTGTTTGATCAGAGAATACATCTATTACAAAACAAGTTCACTGTCTGTGGTTAAAGTGCATAGGGTTAATAGGGTTATTTGTATAGTCCCATATGTATACCCGTGTATAATAGAGCTGCTATACACACTACTGTGTGGTACAGCAAACACAACTATTGGATGGCCATTGTTTTTCTTTCTACCGTCTGCTATTTTAGTGCTTTTGCAATAAATGTATTTTTATTTGCAGGGTACTCATACCTTCTCTTATGTACAAAATAATGTAGACCATGTCTGCATGGTGTTCTGTCATACAGTGAACTTTCCCACCCTACTAGTTTCTCACTGTGAAGTGGGAAAGTTCACCAGAGTTTAAACAAAGAAAAAAAGATGACGGCACTCAGCATTCCAGTGGACCCGTAGAAGCGGGACATTCCGCGAAGCGGTCACCGTCGGTTCTAGCACCTCCCTGTATTATGCACCTGCTGCTGTAATTTTTTTATTAAATTAATCAGCTGCAAACTGGAATGCTGAGTGCTGCCATCTTTTTTTCTTTGGATATATTGTCTTGAACTCTGGCTGAGCAACAGGAGATTCCACAGCACGCCACCGCCACAGGAGTATACAAGTAATGCTGTTAACAGGTCAGTGCCCGGCTTTCATTTCTATGCTTGAATCAACAGAGTTTAAAGCTGAGCTGCGTTGCTCGAGATTAACTCAGGTGACCTAAACAGTGATGTCACCTCATTCACCTGTGAGAACTGAAGGTCATTCAGTTTCGAGTCTCTTAAGGTACCGTCACACGGGGAGATATCGCCGGCGATGTTGCCGGCAACCGAGGGGCGTGTCCAGGTTGCGGCGACATCGCCGGCGAATTGCCGCGTGTGACAGGGCGATAATCAGGCGATGTTGGGAATGTTGGGAAACCTGGCGATGTTGCTCAGGCGATTCTGCCTGATCGCCCTGTGTAACGCGGCAACCCGCAATGTTACGGGCGATTCCGCCTATCTACAACATTGCGGGTTATCGCTTGCTGGGTTGCTGGGCAAACCAGCGAGCGATAGCCGCGGCAACTAGCCGGCAACATCGCCGGTAAGTTGCTCAGTGTGACAGCTCACCGGCGATGTTGTCAGGGATGCGCGCTCCCGCGATCCCCGGCAACATCGCCGGCGATATGTCCCTGTGTGACGGTACCTTTAGGGAACAGTCCTTACAATGGATCGTGTAGGGGTACATGGGTTTGATAAAGATGGGAATGAGGTATGTATCTGTGTTTTTTGTTGCAATAAAATGTTTTTTCTCTATGTTGTGTTGTCTTTACTATTTAGTAGAGATTCCTAATGGCCGGCTCTAATATTGGGCTTAGTGCCAGCTGGCAATATTCGGCTAGCATTAATGCCTTTATTACCCAGTTTGCTATTAGCACCAGGGCAACTGGAAGAGTCAGAGTACAAAGCCAGAAAATCGCACTTCTGATGAATGCACCATTTTCTTGGGGCAGCTGAGGGATGCAATTCGCAGTGTGGGAACCCTTATCTGCTTTCTGTACCTGGCTGGTGACCACAAATACAGCGAAGCCCCACGCCATTTTTTTAAAATTATTTGAAGAAATAATTTTTAAAAAAGGGCTCCGCTGTATTTTGATTACCAGACAAGTACAACAAGCCAGCTAGTGGTGGGTGGCAGTCCGTACTTGGTCCACAGCACAATGTGCATTGTCTTTCCAAAAATTAGCCCAGGGGCTGTGTCATAGTTCACACAAGAAGACATTATAAGGGCCTCCAATGATAAATATTATTTAGGTAGTAGTAGGACTACTGTCCTGGTTGGTCCACTGCACAATGTGCATTGTGCTTCTAAAAATAAGCCCTATGGGCCGTGTCATGGTTGATGCAGGAAGACACCATCATATGGGCCCCGAATGACTTATATTAATTAGGTAGGAGTCGGACTACTGTCCTGGTTGGTCCATTGCACAATGTGCATTGTGTGTTCAAAAATTAGCCCTATGGGGTGTGTCATGGTTATTGCAAGAAGACACCATCACAAGGGCCTCCAACAACAAATAGTAGTTAGGTAGGAGTAGGACTACTGTCCTGATTGGTCCACTGCACAATGTGCACTGTGTTTCCAAAAATTAGCACTATGGGCTGTGTAATTGTAGCATTTTAGTGTATTCTGTTATACAAAATCTGGTACAATACCTTAGTTGAGCCACTAGAGGTCACCATGCCACAAGGGAAGAAAGTACAGGGACCTGCTGATAAAAACAGGATGTGGCAAAATGAAAGTTAAAAACAGTCACACAGGGTTGTTGCTGAGCAATGGAACTGAGGGAAAAACCTGGCCTGAGACGCAAAGGGGTTGGATCCTTGAGAGACCCCAAAGTAGACTGTGTTTTCAAGAGGGAGAGGCTTCCGTGAGTAAACTTGGATGTGTGACCAGTCACCGACTGTTTAGTCAGTTAGGGAGAGTTATATAGGATTTTGCAGCATCTCAAAGAACATTGCTGTTGCTAAGATTACAGATGGACTGATAGAGAGACTGTGTGAGCCTCTGTTTACCAAACCTTTGGTAAACATGAATGCCAGAGGAGAGATCAGTGCTGCATTGAGACTGATCTTAATCTTCAGCTGCACCTGGATGTAACAGAGAATTTGGTGACCTAGGAAACTGATTATGTCTAGTGACCGGACGTCAGAGTAACAAGTTCAGTTTTCTTTTTGTTTGCGGGCATTCAGTCAGGGGGTCCACTCTGAGTGTTCTCAAAAACAGTGCACTGTATAAATATTGTGTTGGTTCAAGTGATTAGTTTGTGTAAATATACAAGTATCAAGGGGAAAGCAGGGTACCTGGAATCTGTTGTAATTAAGGCAGGAGTCAGATGTAAGATTGTATACTTGAGAAGAATATATAACTTTAGGGCTGTAGGTCTAGACGGGATAATAAAGCATCAGGTGCAGACCTAAGTGTAGAGATATTAAACTTGTGTGTACTTCTGATACTTGAGAAGAACATGTGGAGCCCACTGGGACGGGGTACTCGTTACCGGACCGGGGTACTGCTGGGGATATCACCGTGGTCCTGGTCCGGACTGTGTCTCGGGTTTCGCAATAAGTGGGTGGTATGTTTACATGTTTACAGGTAGAGCTTGGTTCCCCGGGGCAGAGATAGTAACTGTCTATAGATGGTGCTATGGATATTGCAGGATAGGGGTGGTAGTAGTAGAGATGATAGCTGTTTGTGAGGGAACGCAGGATTTGAGCACAAGACTCACAAACTCACGGTTTTGAAGTTTTCCAAGTCTTTACTGCAGATGATGTTGTTAGCAGAGTACTGTCCACGGAGTCTGTACCGGGGCTGGGTTGCTCCCACCCTGTCCGGGTCCTCAGCTTCTCTCTCCTGCGCTGTGTGTGTGGCCCTGCTGCCGCTTCAGCTAGGCTGCTGGCCTGTCTCTCCTCACAGGTACCCCCTTTGCTAGGCAACTTGAGTGTTTCCTCTGTATTTCTGACCCCGCCGTGTTGCTTCACTGAGGTACAGTGTAGATATATAACCTCCACTAGTCCGGTATGTACTGTGCTGCGTGTGTCAGTCACAGTTTCGGATCCGGTATCCGATCTGTGCGCTCCTTTGGGGTGAATTATGAGGTAACTCAGTCTCTCAGATGTGTTCTCCTGTTTCTCTTACTCCTTCCCTCAGACCCTGTCTAGGCCTGGAAGTGGGTAGCAGGCTGTGGAGAGGCCTAAGGCAGCCCCTTTACACCACCAGTCTTTCTTCCTCAGTCCTCCCAGGAACTGAACTAACTCCAACTGACTAACTTTCACTGCCACTCTGAGGTAAACAACATTAGCTCCTCCTACCACTCTGCTCTTCCCCACTTCCTCTCCACACCAGAATATATAGGGAAGCAGCTTTAGCTCCCCCTTCTGGCCTGGAGGTGCTAGTGCAGTGTTGTGAGTTGTGTGGGGAGTTAAACCTTTGTGGTGTTACTGTGGCACATTAACCCCTGGGGTGCCACAAACACGTTTCACGGACACGGTAGAAACCTGGGTAGGCCCTGTATTGGATAAGGGAGGAAGTTACAAAGCCTTGGTGGTAGTCCTCCTGTCCGTGAAGCTGTCACTTGGAATCTCTCAGGCTGCATAATTTGTATACAGTGATTTCTGGCTGTTGTGGGCCATATTTTGTTGAGAAGTGAAATACTGTTATTTATTGCAAGTTATAAAAAGAAGTTGGGTTGGTATCATATTGTGGTCGGAGTCATTCACAGTAGAGCCGTATCTCACACTCACATTGACCGATGTCCGGTCTTTACATTATGGTTGACGCAGGAAGACACCATCACAAGGGTCTCCAATGACAAGAAAAGACAACATGTAAAGCATGGAGAGATCACCAATATAAAGGTACCGTCACGCGCCGCAATATCGCCTGTGATATGCAGCGATCTAACGAGCGCGCTCACGATTTTCGTGGTCACCTCAGATCGCCGATGGCGGCATCACACGCCGCAATGTCGCCCTGAAGCTAAGGCGATGTGTCGCTCCGGAAATCGCCTCCCCTATAGCGGAACCAATCTTGCCTAATTCCATCGCCACTTCACACGCTGCAATGTCAAAGGCAATGTGGCCGTACATGTGCAGCGTGGCGAGGATATAGGCATGCCACAGTGGTTTACACCGTGCCCCATACATGCTCATTGGACAACGCAACAGCGTTACGATTGGTCAGCCTGCTCTGGAAGGCTGGCTAATACATGACACCATTCTCTATTGGAGTTTGTACCAAGTACAATCTCGTGTCATCAATTGTGGCTCCTGCAACACACTTTCGAGGCACCAAAGCGTCACACAGGAGTGGTCTTGTGCAGTATAGTGGATTACACTAAAGAATAACTACGTGTGCGTCTGTAGGTGATGGCGGTAAGATATAAACCACACTATGCACATATGTGCCTGCATTGGTCCACGCCATGGCAGAGTTGCCATGGCTGAACTGAAGTATTTGTGTGCACACATGTTTTCCATGTGTGTACTGAAGTGTACCTACATCCCGCACAAACACCATTGCATTCTCCATGTGTGTGGACAAGTTCCTATGTGGCCAAACACATCATAATGGATATGTTACACACAGTCACGGCATACAGTGTGGCCCAAAGGGCTGGACCTGTGTACTGGACATTAGCAGACAATGCTGCACAGACCCATCAATACCATTTAAGCGGCCGTCACACGCAACGATTTTAAGCCCGATATCGTTTAAGCGATCTCCTTTTTGATCGCTTAAGCGATATCGTTTTGGAATCGTTGCATGTAATCAATGATCGTGACATCGCAGATCTGAGCTCCGGAGCTCAGATCTAGCGATGAACGATGTCACGATCTGCTTCATCGTGGTGTATGACACCACGATGAACCATCTCCCAGCGGCAGAGCCTATGCTGGGAGATGGTAACTATGGTACACGTTGGGTTACTAAGCGACGCGCGGCGCCTAGTAACCCAATGTGTACCATAGTTACCAGCGATCTCGCTGCTCCACATCGCTGGTGAGTCTGTCTGTGTGACAGCTCACCAGCGATGTGAGCGATATTGTAAGCGATTGCGCGTGCACGTGATCGCTTACAGTATCGCTCACGATATCTGTGTGTGTGACGGCCGCTTTAAACGTATCACATACCTCTGTGCACAGCATAAAGCTATGTGCAAGTGCCCTGTATTCAAAAGTAACGCCAGACACAGGTTTTTGTTTTTTTTTACTTGGATTTTTTGTGCACAAAAAAAAGGTATTTCAAAAACACACACAAAACATAAAAAACACAAGTGTCAACATCACACAAATAAAGACAAAATTATGATAAATAATGGCCATACACAAACATGTGACATGTGACAGTACAGAACCAAAGAAATAAAAAAATAACTAAGGCTAGGGTCACATTTACGTTTTGACCCTAGCCTACCGGATTGCGCTTTTATCTTAGTACTTTTCCCAGCACCGCATAGCGTTACCGCTATGCAGTGCTGGATAACGCTGCCCCTAGTTACCCGATATTTACCTTCCCAACCAGTCACACAGGAAGCTGCTGGCAGTGCGCTTTACAGCGCCGCACAGGAAACGCTGTCTGCAGCATTATCCAGCACCGCATAGCGGTAACGCTATGCGGTGCTGGGAAAAGTACTAAGCTAAAAGCGCAACCCGGTAGGCTAGGGTCAAAACGTAAATGTGACCCTAGCCTAAGGCTGGGGTCACATTTGATCAGGCAATTGCGTTCACCGCATCCAGATCCGGATGCGGTGCACGCAATTGCCTTCACACACATTTTTGTAGAAAAATGTGTGTTGTAAACCGCAATGCGGTAACCGGATTGCTCTGGATGTGTAATCCGGAGCAATACGGTTACCGTATACTTTGTTCATCCCTGCTGCCGCAGGGATGAACAAAGTGTTAACTGTTTAATAAAACATTAAATATTTTATATCAGTTGTGGGCAACATGTCTCTAGGGTGTGCCCACCAGCCCTAGAGACATGCTCTCCACTCCTGTGGGCATGTCAGGGGCTAATAACCCATTACCGGAATAACCGGCTATTGTCGGCTTTGTACAATTTTATCAATGAAGCCGCGGCTCCTGACAGTTGCGCAGATACTGTACGTAATGTACGTATAGTATCTGCCGCTGTCCAGGGTCCTGATACCTTTAACATTAGATCTATGAGGGTGCGCACCTCCATACACCTAATGTTAAAGGTCTCAGGACCTCGGACAGTGGCAGATACTATACGTACATTACGTACAGTATCTGCGCAACTGTCAGGAGCCGGGGCTTCATTGATAAAATTGTACAAAGCCGACAATAGCCGGCTATACTGTAAATGGGTTAATAACCCCTGACATGCCCACAGGAGTGGGCAGCATGTCTCTAGGGGGGATGGGCACCTAGAGACATGTTGCCCACAACTAATATTAAATTGAATGTTTTTTAAACAGTTAACACTTTGTTCATCCCTGCGGTAGCAGGGATGAACAAAGTAGACGGTAACCGAATTGCTCAGGATTACACATCCTTAGCAATAGGGTTACTGCATTGCGGGTCACAGATTCGTACCTTCATTGATAAAATTGTACAAAGCCGACAATAGCCGGCTATACTGTAAATGGGTTATTAACCCCTGACATGTCCACAGGAGTGGGCAGCATGTCTCTAGGGGGGGTGGGCACCTAGAAACATGTTGCCCACAACTAATATTAATATTTAATGTTTTTTAAACAGTTAACACTTTGTTCATCCCTGTGGCAGCTAAATTCACCTGCTAACTATTTGGTCTATCTTTAAGCCATTATTTTGGAATTTATTCTGTATTCTTTATACTAGATCCTTTATTGGATTAAGCGCAGGTTTCAAAGCTCTTGATCTTGCCCAGCCCTTTCTTCTGAGCATTTGCAATTTTTTCATGTGTACTGCATATACTGATTTTGCATGCGATTTTGGCTTGTTCCAGGTTTGGTTTGATTTCTAAATACCTGTAGGCTCTCGCTTAGGCTGGCTTCACACCATGGTTTTTCGGGCCTGGGGCTGTCCGGTGTAAACTGGACAGCCCGGCATCCAAATTTGCCCCCTATGTATCACTATGGGCCCGGATGGCTGTTATTTGCCATCCGATTTTGTGTCAGTCCAGGAAGATATGGTTGTTTTCGTTTTTTGCCCCTGACACAAAATTGGAGCTTGCAGCATTTTTTGTGTCTGGGTCAAAAAATTAGCAAAACCGTATCCTCCCGGATCCGGGGCAATCAGGCGCCCATAACATGGGAGCCTATGGGCGCCAGATCGCACCGCATCCGGCAAAAAAATGATCCGGTTCCCGTACCACAGGTGCTGAAAGAGTGGCATCTCTGAAATTCAAGCCGCGCTCGTTCAGCACCTGGACAGCGCAGCTGAAATAGCCGCGGCTGAAGTTCAGCACGTGGAGAGTTCCACGGCTGAAATTTCAGCACCGCGGCTAGCTCCCCTGCAGCTGGAATTTCAACACTGGACAGAGGCACGATTCTGGCACAAAACAGGATCGGAGGGCAAATTTGCCTTCCGGTTCTTGTTTGTTTCCTGCAAAACACCGGACAGAACCAGACAGTCAAAAATCATGGTGTGAAGCCGGCCTTAGCGGGTTTATTATAATGAACTGCATTTTGATTTGCTGACCAATGGTGTACTCTCTATCACACAGCTGTGTTTAACATCCAGTAAGGGCTTCAGCTTTTTTAATTGTTTTTAATGTCTTGTCATGTTTTGTATGGCTTGCATTACATCAATAAAGTTTATATTGGTGATCACTCCGTGCTTTACATGTTGTATTTTCCTGATGCCTATACAGTTTTTTAACATGTTAGAGCAGATCCTGTTTTTTGTATTACTATGGTGCCCTTGGTCATTAAATTACAATGACAAATATTACTGAATGTAACATTGTTAGGTACATGTGATAAAAGCAGTAGCAGGATAGGAATGTAAGAAGAAGGAAACGGGCTTATATTGGAAGGGATGGATGTTAACACTAATAGCATAAATCATAATTTTTGGTGAATTTTGGTTGGCTTGCTCTCATGTCGAGGGATTACAAACTGTGGAGAAATCCAGTCCTTGTTGAATTTAATCAGAGTAAGGCTAGGGTCACACTTGGCATGCGTTTTTTAAGGTGTTTTTTGGCAGCCTGTGTTTTTACATGCGTTTTTTCTGATAGGTGTGGGGCACCTTAAAAAAACTCATGCAAAAACGCATGCAAAAACGCATGTACCATTTAGTGCCATATAAAAGCGCATGCGTTTTCCATAGGGCCCCATGTTAACAAAAACGCATGCGCTTTTGAAAAAGCACCAAAAAATGCTGCATGCTGCATTTTTCGGGTGCTTTTTTCAAAAAATCATGCATCATGCAGTATTTTTTGGTGCTGAGCCAAAAATGCATCCAAAAACGCATGGCCCATTCAGACATCCGTTTTTGGCATTGGGGCATGCATTTTTAACATGGGGGTCTATGGATGCATTTTTCCATGTGTTTTTCAGAAAAGACTAGTCTGAAAAATGCATGGAAAATCTGCAAGTGTGACCCTGGCCTTTGCCTGTCTGCATTTTCCATAGAGAGGCGTGTGCGCCTATCTGTGATGATTGCCCCAGCAGAACTGAAAACACGCTCTGACATCACACTAGCAGCAGGGCAGGCCAGCACCTCCATGGCACCCAATAATTAAAGGGAACTGAAGCATCAGGAAGGATGCAGGTATGGTCACTGAAGTACCCTGTTTCCCCAAAAATAGGGCACCCCCCCGAAAGTAAGGCATGCTTGGGGGGGGACCCTACCTCCTAATATAAGGCACATCCTGATTATAAGGCGTACCTTCTCAGCATGCCACCGATCACCGATCACGAGACCAGGGCATGCATCTGTGTCTTGCTCTCCGCTGTCTCCGCTGTCCGGTGCCCACACTCTGTACCGCTCTTCTGCCACGCTGCAGTGCTCACAGCCCAGGAGCGCAGCCGTGACACAGCTCCGGAGCTCTCTGTCATTTTCAGCCCATGAGCCCTGTGCCAATCACAGCGCAGGAATCATGGGCCAGTTGACGTCAGTAGCCTCTGATTGTTCCTGGGCTGTGATTGGCCCAGGGCTCCTGCGCTGTGATTGGCCCAGGGCTCCTGTGCTCTGATTGGCCCAGGGCTCCTGCACTGTGCACCACCAATGCTGCACCACAGAGGAAAGAAAGTGAAAAGAAAGTACGGTAAGAAAGTGAAAGGGTGTGTGTGGTGTGTGTGTGTGTGTGTGTGGTGTGTGTGTGTGTATACACATGTGGGAAGCTGCAGTGGGATACGGTACTGGGATGGGAGGCTGCTGCAGTGGGATACGGTGCTGGGATAATGGGAGGCTGCTGCAGTGGGATACGGTACTGGGATAGGAGGCTGCTGCAGTGGGATACAGTACTGGGATAATGGGAGGCTACTGCAGTGGGATACGGTACTGGGATGGAAGGCTGCTGCAGTGGAATACAGTGCGGTACTGGGATAATGGGAGGCTGCTGCAGTGGGATACGGTACTGGGATAATGGGAGGCTGCTGCAGTGGTATACGGTACTGAGATGGGAGGCTGCTGCAGTGGGATACAGTACTGGGATAATGGGAGGCTACTGCAGTGGGATACGGTACTGGGATGGAAGGCTGCTGCAGTGGAATACAGTGCGGTACTGGGATAATGGGAGGCTGCTGCAGTGGGATACGGTACTGGGATAATGGGAGGCTGCTGCAGTGGTATACGGTACTGAGATGGGAGGCTGCTGCAGTGGGATACAGTACTGGGATAATGGGAGGCTGCTGCAGTGGGATACGGTACTGGGATAATGGGAGGCTACTGCAGTGGGATACGGTACTGGAATGGGAGGCTGCTGCAGTGGAATACAGTGCCGTACTGGGATAATGGGAGGCTGCTGCAGTGGGATACGGTACTGGGATAATGGGAGGCTGCTGCAGTGGTATACGGTACTGAGATGGGAGGCTGCTGCAGTGGGATACAGTACTGGGATAATGGGAGGCTGCTGCAGTGGGATACGGTACTGGGATGGGAGGCTGCTTTTCTGTCAATTTTTTTTTTGGATAATATAAGACACCCCCCAAAAATAAGACATGGTGCACCTTTCGAAGCAAAAATTAATATAAGACAGTGTCTTATTTTCGGGGAAACACGGTACTCCTTACCATGTTTTTCAACTTTTCCCTCCTTGTGAAGATAGCCCTTGCTGATGTTCTGGTTTATTGAAAATGGCCAAGTTTGTGCACATTTGCCCTCCACTTCTGTAAGACCTGGTGTGCGTGTCTGACTTCAGTAATCCTGAAAAATATATTGCAATCTGAGAGTCCTCAGTGGTTGATACCTTTTAATGGCTAACTGAAAAGATGGTAAGCATAGCAAGCTTTTGGACACTATGGCTCCTTCGTTAGGTGGATAATGACACAGATTCTGAAGACACATACATATATACTATCTAGGGATGGGCGAATCTACTCGCTAGGACTCGTTACTCGGCGAGTAGTAAGGGACTCGCAGGACTCGGTACTCTGCGAGTTTCCCAGCGTTTACTCACACGAGTCCAATGCAAATCAATGGCAAACGCTGACAAAACTAGGATTGCCATTGTCTTGCATTAGACTCGGCTACTGTGCCAGTGATAGCAGGGAAACTCGCAAAGTAACTGCTGTTACTTTGCGAGCCGAGTCCAGCTGTCTTCTCTGTGCAGGCTGCCGCAGCTCCAGGGTCCTAGAGCCCGCCTGCTCACAGAGATGATGTAGCAGTGCTGAGATTGTTCTCAGTCTGCTCATTCCCTGTGCATAGACATCTATATCTATGCACAGGGGATGTAGCAGAGAGGACATCGCGTTTTGGACTGCGTCGGACAGAAGAGGATTTTTTTCATTAAAGATGGAGTCCCTAATGTCTTTTTTTTTTATTTCAAATAAAAAATTTTCTCTGTGTTGTGTTTTTTTAACCCTTTATTGGAGATTCTTAGTGGCTGGGTCAAACGTGGCCTGACATTAAGAATCTCGGTCTTATTACCAGCTTGTATAACAAAGCTGGTATTAATCCCTTTATTACCCAGCGTGCCACCGCCACCAGGGCCGCTGGAAGAGCGGGGTTCAGCGCCAGAGGATGGCGCTTCAATGAACGCGCCATCTTCTGGGGCGGCTGCGGGCTGCAATTTGCAGCGGGGGGTGCCCAGAAAGCTTTCGCATCCCTGCGCTGCGGATTCCAGCCCCCAGCTGCTTAGCTGTACCTGGCTAGACATTGAAATTGCGCGGAGCCCCACGCATTTTTTTTTTATTATTTCATGAAATTCATGAAATAATTTAAAAAAAGGGCTCCCCTATATTCTTGTGTCCGGCCAGGTACAAATAGGCACCTGGGGGTTGGGGGCAGCCCGTCACTGCCTGCTGGATCCGGCTGGTTCCAGAAATACGGCGAAGCCCACGTGAAATGTTTTTCTGACAAATCCATAAAACAATGTAAATAAAAGGGACTGCATCTTTATTAACCCCTGGACCATGGGCGAGGGGTTAATAAAGATGCAGTCCCTTTTTTAGGATTGTTTTATTGATTTTTCAGAAAAAAAATTACATGGGCTTCGCCGTATTTCTGGAACCAGCCGAATCCAGCAGGCAGCGACGGGCTGCCCCCAACCCCCAGGTGCCTATTTGTACCTGGCCAGACACAAGAATATAGGGGAGCCCTTTTTTTTTATTATTTCATGAATTTCATGAAATAATTAAAAAAAAATGCGTGGGGCTCCGCGCAATTTCTATGTCTAGCCAGGTACAGCTAAGCAGCTGGGGGCTGGAATCCGCAGCGCAGGGATGCCCAAGCTTTCTGGGCACCCCCCGCTGCAAATTGCAGCCCGCTGCCGCCCCAGAAGATGGCGCGTTCATTGAAGCGCCATCCTCTGGCGCTGAACCCCGCTCTTCCAGCGGCCCTGGTGGCGGTGGCACGCTGGGTAATAAAGAGGTTAGGGCCAGCTTTGTATTATCAGCTGGCCCTAAGCCCGAAATTTATGGCGGTCACGCCAATATTAGACATGACCGCCATGAATTTCTATTAAATTGTTTTAAAAAAAACACAACACAGAGAAAATTTTTTATTAGAAATAAAAAAAAAAGCCATTAGGGACTCCATCTTTAATTAAAAAATCCTCTTCCGTCCGACGCAGTCCAAAACGCGATGTCCTCTCTGCTCATCCCTGTGCATAGATATAGATGTCTATGCACAGGGAATGAGCAGACTGAGAACAATCTCAGCTCTGCTACATCAGGCAGCAGGCGGGCTCTAGGACCCTGGAGCTGCGACAGCCAGCACACAGAGCAGACAGGACTCTTATCTGTGCGAGTTTCCCAGCGATTACTTGCACAGTAAACGAGTCCAATGCAAATCAATGGCAAAACTAGGATTGCTTCAGGCTGAAGCTTCCGAGACACATCTGTGATTTGTAAATCGCACACTACTCGCTATTACTTGCTTCCCCATTCATTAACATTGGACTCGCAAGACTCGCAACGAGTAGCGAGTCCTGGGCTTGGACTCGCTAGAGTCAAGCGATTCCGAGTAATTTAGGATTCGCCCATCACTAATACTATCCTTAAACAGGATGAGATGGTGCAGTAAATACGACAGGTGATGTAAAGCACAGTCAGGCTGGGGGGGAAAGGAGCTGTGAAAGTGAAACCAAAATTCTAAGTTAAGAGAAAGAAGTGTCAAAATTGTAAGGCAGCAACAGCCAAGGCTGGGTCCTTCCCTGGAGGGATATATGGCTAGTCCTGTGTTTGAGACTCCTAACCAAGGCTCCACAGACTCTATTTGCATATTCGTATTTCCCAGGGGGCAATGTGCCTAGGAATTCACTGTGTTTGAGCGCTTTAGCCAGCTGCCCGCAGTGTTTTCTTGGACTGGTCTCCCTGAGATCAGTGAATACTTTGCAATCTTGGTCTACTAGGCCTTGCTCCCACCTAGCCAGAATCCTACTCCACACTGATGAGGGGCAACACCCCGAAACAGCTGTATGTGGATGGATACCTGGCCTTGGTATTCCCTTGTCATATCTGTAAACTTGTAAAAGAGTTGGATATTGAGTTAAAGGGCCACTTCATTTGGTGGTTATGGTGTTCTCCGCAAGGAGCCACCCCTTGGCTGGGTCCTTCCCTGGAGGGATATATGGCTAGTCCTGTGTTTGAGACTCCTAACCGAGGCTCCACAGACTCTATTTGCATATTCATATTTCCCAGGGGGCAATGTGCCTAGGAATTCACTGTGTTTGAGCGCTTTAGCCAGCTGCCCGCAGTGTTTTCTTGGACTGGTCTCCCTGAGATCAGTGAATACTTAGCAACAGCCAAGGGATCACGGAAAGACTCTGTTCCCACAAGCCTTAATGGCAACATGTCCATGGCTAGCGATTTGGAAACGTGAGAAGATAGTATTTGTGCCTGTGGGTGCATGGCTGGGTATTTATGTTTCCTTTCCCAGCTCCCAGACACGGACAACTGGATGCTTTGCTGGGACAAGGAAGTGGATGGCGTTGATGTTTGCTGTGTCTGTGCAACAGCAGCTTGTGGGCAAGAGAGATGAGTGCCTACTTCTTGGACAGCAGATCATGAAGGACAGAGCACAGGAGAAATGGTAGTGGTTTGACCCAGAGGCACAGATTTGGTGCCCTGGTGTTCCGCCCATCTACTGGGGTGCTTAGCTGCCATATTGTTCCGCATACTGGTGGTGCTGAGGTTGCCTTTGCCCTGGCCTCTGCTCAGCTTGGTATGGCAGATGGTATAGATTACAATGTTTTTCTTTAAAGGACTATCAAAAAAATCTTTCCATACAGCTGCTGAACGCACCCTTGCCTTGACTTGGGGCATAGTGGGGGTGCTCTTGGGATCTTGGTAACAATTGACCCAGTACTGAAACCACTAACCTTTCATGACTGTGTTGGTGCTACGTATCCATCTTTCTCTGTGCAGCTGTGCTGACTATGTGTGCCAACCGTACATGATGGATCAGTGGACTCATCATCGACCACCTTGTCTTCCATCTCATCCTCTTTTCCAGTTGAGATTGTAGCAGGCTGACTTGATGGCAACTGTGTTTCTTCATCATCATCGTCCTCCACTTCTTGAGACAGTAAAGCACATTGCTCAAAGTAGTTTTCTTCTGGTCGTGGGTGCTCATATATTTGCACACTAACTCACTGGTGCTCTCTTACCGCTGCTTCTCTCCGCCTGGTCCTTCCGCGCTCTCCCGCCTGGTCCTGCCGTGCTCTCCCGCCTGGTCCTGACGCGCTCTCCCGCCTGGTGACGGCGGCTTGTGGGGGTCGGCTGGGAGAGCCGCGCTGAGAGCCGCGCTCTCCTGCGGCTTGTGGGGGTCGGCTGGGAGAGCCGCGCTGAGAGCCGCGCTCTCCCGCAGCTTGTGGGGGTCGGCTGGGGGCCCCCTCCAGGCTTGAAGGGGCCCCCTAACCGGTCGGGGCCCTGGTGCAGCTGCACCGGCTGCACCAGTGTAGTTCCGCCCCTGGCTTCCAGTACTCCGTCTCTGTCCAGGAAGGCTCAACCTAACCTCATCATCACTAGCATCCACCTCCTCTCCTGACTCTCATCGACTGGCTGACTGTGGGTTGACAGTAAGTGGGATCTCCAACCTCATCATCACCCTGTGTGCTCTCACACCTGTCGTCCTCAGAGTCAACCTCTTCCTGCCCTGACCAAAAAGTCAAGCTGTCGTTCCAATCAGCTATCTAAGTCTCATCAGCATCTTCCTCATTGTCTCCACCAACAGAACTTACAGTTTGGGAATGAGGGTCTACATTATGCTTGCTTAGAACCTTCTTCATCTGGGCCTGGATCCGACTCACAAAGCTTCTGGGCATCAGTGCAGATCATTTCCTCATCTGGACTCACAGAAGCTTTGGAGCAGACCTCTGATTCCCAGGCTATAGTATGAGTGAACATCTCTGCATACTCAACCATCTGTCTTACCCCATACTCAGATGGGTGGCTGGAGACTTGGGAGCTGTGAGGAAGCAAGTGCCATTGGGGTGACACCTCTGAGGACTAGTGTATTTGTGATGTTGAAGTTGAGGTGGAGGAGAGCCCACTTGATGAAGCGCTTGCTATCCATTCAAGCGCATGCTCTTTTTGTGCCTCTTCTACAATTGGTAGCGATCGGCATGTGAGTCGTGTCTGTAAGAAAGGGATCATATCAGATTGTCCACGGAAAGAAGTAGACATCTTACTTTGGCTGGAAGATGGTCTTTCTTCAGCAGATGTTACTGTTGCTTTACCACCTACCCCACGGACACAAACTTTTTTGCCTTTCCACAACGCCTATTCCCCTTTCCACCACCAGCAGGCCTTTTGCCACTCATTTTTTAAGTGAACAAATATGCAACTCTGCAGGTGTTGGCAAAAATAAATTCGGATGGAAATCGTGCAGAGCTGAGTGGCCAACCAGTGCTACTAGGCCCAAACTATTACCTGGGCCAGATGCAGTTAAAAATTAGTATGAAATAGACAGGAGATGTAGCTTCATTCACAAGTGGGCTACACCATTGACTAATGTGGAGCCCACTGGGATGGGGTACTCGGTACCGGACCGAGGTGCTGCTGGGGATGTCACGGAGGTCCTGGTCCGGACCGTGTCCTGGGTTCTCACAAGTAAAAGGGTTATTTACAAGGGATAAAGTTTGTCGTGATGCCACTCACGGGTTGTGGTCAGTAATGGGACCACCGCTGCAGCGCTGCTCTGCCAGGAGGATGGATGGATGTTGGTGCTGCAGCCAGATGGATGAGTCCGCCGCGGGTCAGGCTGCTCCTGACAGGGTAAAAGATATGCAATATAGTTCAGGGGACCTGGAATCAAACACGGACATGCAGGCAGGGTTCACCGGGTGTACTTGTCAGCTTCTTCACAAACAATTCACAGCATTTATTAATACAAATCACAGTCAATTCACTCTGGTAACCCTGAACCCACTGCAGCCAGGCTGTCGCTCTGAGACCCCTCACTCCTTCTAAGTCCTTCCAGGCTGTTGTTTCTCTTTCTGCTGTCTCCCCGGGTTGTATGGTGGCAGCTCGGACCCTTGTGGGTCCTCGTGGTTGCTGCTGTGCCTTCAACCCTTGTTGTGGGAACTCCAACCTGGAATTAAAGCTCCTCGTCGGTTAATCTGGGAAGCTGGTATAGAATCTCTCTTCCCCTCAGAGCCGACACTCTGGTGTGTGCCTAGTCTGCAGTAACCCGTTCTAGACTCCTTCTAGCCCGTGTGACTCCAGCTCAAATATGGAAATCTTCTCCACTAGTTAGTCAGTGCTGCCGTGTTCCTCGGACCCAGTACTGCTGGTCCGGTCTCTTTTCTCACACTCCCCTGGGATGCCGGCTATGGACGAGCTTTCTCTCCATGGTTTCTGAGACTCTGGATTCTGCGTCTCCATCAAGCCCAACCCCACCGGGATGTGTGTCTTTCTTTCTGATGTCTGTGCTGCTCGGCTCACTCTGGCCTACTCGGTCTTTGCTTCTCAGCCTACTGTGGCCTACTGTGGGTCTTTTCTGTTCAGCACCCTTGGCCTACTAACTCTTTCCTCCTCTTCTTCTTCTATTTGTACCTTCTGTCACCTGACCTACATGCGTTCCCACCCACTTTCCTCTAAACCCACCACTCCTTGCCCGCCTAGAGTTCCGGGCTCCGGGTTGGGTGCTGCCTCTAGTGGTGTGTGGTGTTCTGAGAGGGTGTTTAGTGCATAAACTGTCTATCTTCCTGCCTGGCTGCAGTTCCCTATGTGGCCACCCTGGTTGCATTGCCCAATGCGTGGCCACGCCATTGGGCAAAAAAAGTCCACTTTTTTCTATATTTTTGTGCTGTTTTTCTTTTTACTTTACACTCTCTCTATTACATATTACACACATACACACTTGAGACTCCTGTGTGCTGAATACACAATAGCAGTATACATAATAGAGAATACACAATAGAGACGGCTGCTAGCTGTATACACAATAGAGATTGCTGCGGGCCGTATACACAATAGAGACTGTTGCTGGCTATACACACAATAGAGAATACACAATAAAGACTGCTGCTGTCATCCTTCCCATTGTCCCCCCAGGTTTCTATCTTCGGCTGTAATAGCGTCTTACCTGACTGCACGCTCCTGATCCCGGATCCTGGCAGCTTCTTCCTCTGCCGCTCCTGGTGTCCTGCTTGCTGTCAGCAGCTGGCACCAGGCGGCACCCGGCGGCACCCAGCAGCCACCAACACCCGGGAGCTGGCACCAGGTGGCAGCTGCCAGCACCAGGCGGCAGCCACCGGCACCCGGCACCAGCCGCCGAAACCAGGCGGCAGCCCCCAGCACCCGGCACCAGCTGCCAGCACCTATCATCCGCCAGCACCCGGGAGCTGGCACAAAGCAGCAGCCACCAACACCCAGCACCAGCCGCTGGCACCAGGCAGCAGCCGCAAGCAGCCAGCACCAGGCAGCAGCCGCCAGCACCCGGCACCATCTGCCACCAGCTGCCAGCACCCAGCAGCCAACAGCACCCGGCAGCACCCTGCAGCCGCCAACACCCGTGAGCTGGCACCAGGCGGCAGCTGCCAGCACCAGCCGCCAGCACCTGGCAGCACCCAGCAACCAGCACTAGACTGCAGCCCCCAGCACCAGCCACCACCAGCTGCCAGCACTCGGCAGCCACCAGCACCCGACGGCACCCAGCAACCGCCAGCACCCGGGAGCTGGCACCAGGCGGCAGCCGCCAGCACTCGGCACCAGCTGCTGACACCAGGCGGCATCCCCCAGCACCCGGCACCAGCTGCCACCAGCTGCCAGCACCCGGCAGCCATCAGCACCCGGCAGCACCCAGCAGCCGCCAGCACCTGGGAGCTGGCACCAGGTGTCAGCTGCCAGCACCAGCCGCCAGCACCAGGCAGCATCCAGCACTAGACTACAGCCCCCAGCACCAGCCACCACCAGCTGCCAGCATCCGACAGCCATCAGGACCCGGCAGCACCCAGCAGCCACCAGCACCCGGGATCTGGCACCAGGTGGCAGCTGCCAGCACCAGGCGGCAGCCACCAGCACCCAGCACCAGCCGCCAGAACCAGGCAGTAGCCGCCAGCACCTGGCACCAGCCACCGAGACCAGGTGGCAGCCCCCAGCACCAGCCGCCACCAGCTGCCAGCACCTGGCATCCACCAGCACCCGGCGGCACCCAGCAGCCACCAGCACCCAGGAGCTGGCACCAGGCGGCAGCATGATTCTGCATAGTGAGTGCACAAGACACACTCAGAGTCACAGCAGCAGCCAGCCGAGCCTAGGAGAACACACAGGCAGCCTCAGTCTGCCGCCTGCGATGTGTGCTGGCCGGGGGGGTGGGCATCCTTGCTCCAAATGGCTACGTCCCCCGCCAGCACGCCCAGGCCCCCCTGCCACTGTTTAAATGGCCATGCCCCCTCCAATAATTGCCAGGCCCCTTACTCAGTAAGGCTTGTAAGGTCCTAATGGCGGCCCTGGCAGTGCTACACTACCTGTCCAAAAGGAGTGCCTGTAGAATTGGCCAGATGCTGTGAAAAAACACTTGCACAGCACTGGCACACACTTGCCTGGCAAAAACTAATAGGAACTGCTCTAACCTAGCCCTCAAAAGGGCTGAAATTACAACTAGTCCCTACTTCTATGAAGTAGCCCTCAAAAGGGCTGATATTCCAAGTCCAACTAGTCCCTATATATACTTTATAGCGCCCACAGCAGCAGTAGCGGTGCCTGACTGACACACAACTGCAGCACTGAGGTAATGACGGTGATGCGGAAAATGGCTGGGTCTTATAGGGCAAGGCAGTGGCGTAACGATCGCGGTCGCAGGGGTCGCGGGTGCGACCGGGCCCCGGGCCTATATGGGGCCCGGCCCGCGCCTCAAGCCGCCCCCTGCTCCGGCCGATCGCAGCGCAAGGTGCCCGCTTCACATGGATATGCGTTCCTGCCCGGGGTACACACATCCATGTGACAGCGCTGCCCGTGTGTCAGGGAGAGCCTGGAGAGGAGGGGAGGGAGAGCCTACTTCCTGCTGCTGCTCCCGCCCTTCACCTCCTCTAACCTGCCAGCTTTCCGGGCCTGCGTTGCACTGTGGAGCGGCTGGTGCCACCTCCTTCCACTTCCTTCCGGCGGGAGAGCAGAGCACTGATCATACAGGAGAGTGGGGAACAAGGGTAATTATGTGGCAGGGGCCATCAATGTCTTCTGGGAGCTGCGGGTTAATGTGTAACTGATCTTCCAGGAGTGGACGGTGCCTCCTCCAACTCCGAGTCTGAAGTTTATCTATAATTCTTTCTTGTTATCTCCCCGGGAGGCTGCAATCACAGGAGCAGAACTGTCACAAGTACACAGAGAAGACTGTACTGAAACATGTGCAGAGACAGAGAGGACTGTGCTGAAACATGTGCAGAGACAGAGAGGACTGTGCTGTCACATGTAGAGAGACAGAGAGGACTGTGCTGTCACATGTAGAGAGACAGAGAGGACTGTGCTGAAACATGTAGAGAGACAGAGAGGACTGTGCTGAAACATGTAGAGAGACAGAGAGGACTGTGCTGAAACATGTAGAGAGACAGAGAGGACTGTGCTGTCACATGTAGAGAGACAGAGAGGACTGTGCTGAAACATGTGCAGAGACAGAGAGGACTGTGCTGTCACATGTAGAGAGACAGAGAGGACTGTGCTGTCACATGTAGAGAGACAGAGAGGACTGTGCTGAAACATGTAGAGAGACAGAGAGGACTGTGCTGAAACATGTAGAGAGACAGAGAGGACTGTGCTGAAACATGTGCAGAGACAGAGAGGACTGTGCTGAAACATGTGCAGAGACAGAGAGGACTGTGCTGTCACATGTAGAGAGACAGAGAGGACTGTGCTGTCACATGTAGAGAGACAGAGAGGACTGTGCTGAAACATGTAGAGAGACAGAGGACTGTGCTGAAACATGTGCAGAGACAGAGAGGACTGTGCTGTCACATGTAGAGAGACAGAGAGGACTGTGCTGTCACATGTAGAGAGACAGAGAGGACTGTGCTGAAACATGTAGAGAGACAGAGAGGACTGTGCTGAAACATGTGCAGAGACAGAGAGGACTGTGCTGAAACATGTAGAGAGACAGAGAGGACTGTGCTGAAACATGTGCAGAGACAGAGAGGACTGTGCTGTCACATGTAGAGAGACAGAGAGGACTGTGCTGTCACATGTAGAGAGACAGAGAGGACTGTGCTGTCACATGTAGAGAGACAGAGAGGACTGTGCTGTCACATGTAGAGAGACAGAGGACTGTGCTGAAACATGTAGAGAGACAGAGAGGACTGTGCTGAAACATGTAGAGAGACAGAGAGGACGGTGCTGTCACATGTAGAGAGACAGAGAGGACTGTGCTGTCACATGTAGAGAGACAGAGAGGACGGTGCTGTCACATGTAGAGAGACAGAGAGGACGGTGCTGTCACATGTAGAGAGACAGAGAGGACTGTGCTGTCACATGTAGAGAGAAAGAGAGGACTGTGCTGTAACATGTAGAGAGACAGAGAGGACTGTGCTGAAACATGTAGAGAGACAGAGAGGACTGTGCTGTCACATGTTCAGAGAGGACTGTGCTGTCACATGTTCAGAGAGGACTGTGCTGTCACATGTTCAGTGAGGACTGTGCTGTCACATGTAGAGAGAGGACTGTGCTGTCACATGTACAGAAGACTGTGCTGTCACATGTACAGAGATAACTGTGCTGTCACATGTAGAGAGAGGAGTAAGGCTACATTTTACTATATGGAGAGGCTATGAGGCTATATTACGCTATAAGGAGGGCTATGAGGCTGTATTATACTATATGGAGAGGCTATGAGGCTGTATTATACTATATGGAGAGGCTATGAGGCTATATTACGCTATAAGGAGGGCTATGAGGCTGTATTATACTATATGGAGAGGCTATGAGGCTGTATTATACTATATGGAGAGGCTATGAGGCTGTATTATGCTATATGGAGAGGCTATGAGACTGTATTATGCTATAAGGAGGGCAATGAGGCTGTATTATGCTATAAGGAAGGCTATGAGGCTGTATTATACTATATGGAGAGGCTATGAGGCTGTATTACGCTATAAGGAGGGCTATGAGGCTGTATTATACTATATGGAGAGGCTATGAGGCTGTATTATACTATATGGAGAGGCTATGAGGCTGTATTATACTATATGGAGAGGCTATGAGGCTGTATTATGCTATAAGGAGGGTTATGAGGCTGTATTATGCTATAAGGAAGGCTATGAAGCTGCATTATGATATATGGAGGGATGTGAGGCTGCATTATATTATATGGAGAATAATGGGGTTTCATCATTATAATAATTGACTGACTATGGGCCCGGAGCCCGCCGACCCCTGCTACCGCTGTGCCAGCTGTGTGGCGCTCTACCCGGCTGGTCCCCAGGCGGATGATCACAGCCGCCGGAGGACTAATGCCACTCACCGGTGACACTGCTGCCACCCAGCCCCCCATCTTCCTCTCGCAGTTAGACCGCGGGAGCCGGCTGGGGACTGTAGGAGTGGAGACATGCGGCAGCACGCCTACCTCTCTGCTGAAGAGGAGCTGGTTAGTCTTCCGGCCTGGCCTGCTTTCCTCCTCCTCACACAGCACCGCTTTAGTCACTGCTTCCTGGGCCTGGCATGAAGACCTTCAGGTAGCATGGAGCACACAGGAGAGAAGGTGCAGTGTGTGTGCAATGTATGTGAATGTGTGTGCAGTGTATGAACTGTGTGTGCAATGTATGTTGTATGTGACTGTGTGTGCAATGTATGTGACTGTGAGTGCAATGCATGTGACTGTGAGTGCAATGCATGTGACTGTGAGTGCAATGCATGTGACTGTGACTGCAATGTATGTGACTGTGTGTGCAGTGAGCATGCTGTGTGTGCAGAATTATATTATCTGGAGCGGCTGTGTGTGCAGAATTATATTATCTGGAGCGGCTATGAGGCGGCATTGTATTATCTGGAGCGGCTGTGAGGCGGCATTGTATTATCTGGAGCGGCTGTGAGGCGGCATTGTATTATCTGGAGCGGCTGTGAGGCGGCATTGTATTATCTGGAGCGGCTGTGAGGCGGCATTGTATTATCTGGAGCGGCTGTGAGGCGGCATTGTATTATCTGGAGCAGCTGTGAGGCGGCATTGTATTATCTGGAGCGGCTGTGAGGCGGCATTGTATTATCTGGAGAGGCTGTGAGGCGGCATTGTATTATCTGGAGCGGCTGTGAGGCGGCATTGTATTATCTGGAGCGGATGTGAGGCGGCATTATACTATAATGGATGATCATATATACCTGGTGAGGGACATTAATACATAATGAAGGGGAGAGGGGTCAATTTGTGAGTCTTTATAGGATTTAGAACATTACGTGGGACCCGTACATCTGACCAATGTGGGCGCCCAGGGGAAGGGGGGGCCCAGGTCCAAATTTCGCACCGGGGCCCTTCGGACTCTAGTTACGCCACTGGGGCAAGGACACGTGACATACACAGCCAATGACACATGCCCTTGCTTGTGTGCAAAAAATGCGCTTTGCTGTGTGTGTGTGTGATTGGCTGACAGCCTGCACAGCCCCACTGTATATGCAGTTAGGAGAAACAAAAATGGAGATCGGCATTATTTCAGCAGCACTGATCTAAACACCGCCCCGCCTGCACACTATACACTGAAACTGGATTTTAACATTCAATAACAGTATTACTGTGAAAAGCCAGCTATGCTTTTGGTGAATGAACCGTTATCGAACATAACCTCGAACTGCCAAATTTGAAGCAAATTGTTCGCATTTGTTGAATGACTCAAACACTGCCCAAAACAGGTCAAATTTGAAATTGCCAAACATTTCAAATCGAACAGCGCTCATCTCTAATCTTCTGGCTTCCAGACATGTTTACATTACAGACCGGGAAATTTTGCCAGGAATATAGTGGATGCATGAAGTTTCTTCTGATCTGTCACTGACTCAGTGCCTTGCCTGACACCACTGTCAAAACCATGCCCACGTCCACACCCATGTTCACATCCCTGTCCCTAAGTGATGGGCTTTTTTAGCATTTTGGGTTTTGGTGGCATATTTGTGAGCTTTTGACGGCAAAACCTCTGACCCCAAAATTGACATGTGTAAAAAGGATCAGTGTGTGCTCTATACCAGGCAGCACAAAAGGCTAGTACCGTGTTTCCCCGAAAATAAGGCGCCCCGGGGATTTGGCCAGGGTGCTTATGTCGAGCCCACTGGGACGGGGTACTCGGTACCGAACTGTGTCTGATACTGGAGAAGTCACTGGTGGTCCTGGTCCGGACCGTGCCCCGGGCCCTGGCAATAATAAGGGTGTATTTACAGGAAATAATGTCAGTCGTGACGCCACCCACAGTGTGTGACCAGTGTTGGGGCCACCGCTGCCTCAGAACCTCCGGGGATGATGTGATGGCAGCTGGGATGGAATAGTTCCCCGTGGGCAGAACTGTGTTCCCCGGGGCAGTGTTGGTAAAGTCTATATTGTAGTGTGCAGGCTTTGTGCTGAGTTCGATTCACTTACTGCTCAGATGCTGACAGGTTGTGGCTCTCCAGGCGGGAATCCTCTGCAGACCTGTTGGAAGGAATCATGTGCAGGGAGAATCATGCAATGGAGTCGGAGTCAGGGTTCACCGTGTTTACTTTCAACTTATCAGTTCAGTTACAGTCCAGTTACAGTTCTCAGTTACACAGGCACACTTTCCCCCCGGGTTCCTTTACTCCCTGCAGCCAGGCCGTTCCTCTCTGTGACCCCTTACTCTGTCTCTGTGTCCTTTCCAGGCTTCTGATTCTCTTTTCCCACTGTTTGGTGTGTGTGTGTCTCCGGACAGTATGGCGATGACTCGGACTCCTGTGAGCCCTCCTGGTTGCCACTGAGCTGCCTGTCCTTGGGGGTAGGGACCCTAACGTGTAGCTATGGTCCCCCGGCGGTTGTCTGGGGCACCGGGTGAATCTACGGTCCCCTTTAGAGCCAACACTCTACTTCAGCCTAGCCTCTTGCAGTCCTCCAGTGTGAGGCTCTACCAGGCTCTCTCTACTGTGTCTTCTGGTACCATAGGAAGGCTACTCCACCTGCAGTCTGCCATCTCAGCCGTATTGCTAGGGACCAGTGTCACTGTCCCCTCTCGTCCCTCACACTCCTGGGGTGCTGGCTCTGGTTAAGCTTTCTCTCTGCGGCTCACACTGGCTCTTCCAGATTCTTCGTCCCTTTCACCCCACTCGTCCAGGACGTGTGTTTCTGTCTTTTCGTCTCAACCTACCTCGGCCTACTGACTCCTTTCTCCTCCCCCTTCACTATATCTACCCTCTGTCACCTGACTACGTGTTTGCCCACCCACTGTCTCTAAACCCACCACCTCTCGCCTACCTAGAGTTCCCAGGCTCCGGGTTGGGTGCTGCCCTCTACTGTATATGGGTGTGTGGGCAGTGAGGGTGTTGGTGTTCAACTGTCGTCCTACCTGCCTGGCTGCAGTTCCCTTTGTGGCCTCCTGAACGCAGGGGCGCCACACTTAATATAAGGCACCCCCCGAAAATAGGACGTGGCAGGCAGGCAAAAAAAAAAAAAAATAATACTCAGTTGACTCTGCCGCCGCTATTGTTCCTCAAGAGCTTGCCGCCGCTACCGCCACCGCCACTGCCGCCACTTGATGTCACCCGGTGTGTGTACATAGCCGGGCGCCACAGATGTATGATGGTAAGCCATCAGCCAATCAGGCGGTTGCTTACCGTGCATCTCCTGTACAGAGGTCATCTGCGCCACTCAGTGTAGATGTACGGTAATGCCGTGGCCAATCAGATGCCAGCAGCTGCCTGATTGGCTGATGGCATACCACCGTACATCTACGCCGCCCGACTATGTACACACCGGGTGACATCAAGTGGCAGCGGTAAGCTTCGGCAGGCTCTAGCGATGTGTCTGACTGTGTGTGTATGGTTGTGTGTGTGTTTGACTGTGTGTGTGTGTGTGTGAACTAGAGGGATGTTGGAGGATGATTGGGGGCTACAGAGGGACAGTGGCGGATGATGGGGTCTACAGAGGGATAGTGGAGGATGATGGGGGGCTACAGAGGGATAGTGGAGGATGATGGGGGCTACAGAGGGATAGTGGAGGATGATGGGGGGCTACAGAGGGATAGTGGAGGATGATGGGGGCTACAGAGGGATAGTGGAGGATGATGGGGGCTACAGAGGGATAGTGAAAGATGATGGGGGCTACAGAGGGATAGTGGAGGATGATGGGGACTACAGAGGGATAGTGGAGGATGATGGGGGGCTACAGAGGGATAGTGGATGATGTTTAATATAAGGCACCCCCCAAAAATAAGACATGGTGCAACTTTTGGACCAAAAATTTATATAAGATGGTGTCTTATTTTCGAGGAAGCACAGTAGTACTACTTTTGATTTTACAAGCACACTAAGACCGCATAAATTGGTGAGCTTTTCAGAGCACAAGCCAAGCCAACTGTGACCCCAAAAATGACACGGGGCAAAAAAGAGGTCTTTTTAACTAGAGGCTGCACAAATTACAACTACAAAGTGCTGGAAAAGCAGCTCTAACAAGAGCTGTTCCAATATGGAAATACTGGAACAAGTGTTTAATCTCTCCTTACTCACAAATTCTCCCTGCCTACACTATAGTGATCTAATTCACAGTGGTTTTAGCTCTAAAAAGAGCAGTGGTATTCTTGTAATATGAAACTATATGAATGCTACTTTAAACACTATCCCTTCTCCACAAAATCTCCCTCCCTACACTACACTGACATACTATACACTCCAGGTAGCTCTGAAAAAAGCTTTGATGTTATAAAGATGCCTGAAACACTCACTGCTCACTCTCTACCCAAGCTACTACTGCACTGGTTCTGGGTTGACTGTATGCAAAATGGTGGTGGTAGGGTTTATATAGACCCTATGATGCTGTTTGGCCAGCCAATCACAGTAATGCCCCAAACAACATGGCTGAGGCATTACTGTGATTGATAAACAAACCCATGATGTTTAGTGGCTGCAAATCAGGCGCCAAACATGCTGTGTGGGAGATTCGAATATAATGTAATGAAATAGCCGCAATGTCAGTAGCAAACAGTAATGATTGCACTTGCTGATGTGGCGCCCCTGTGGGTCCAGTTGCGACAGAGTTACTGCAATTAAGCCAGATGTGTGGTACCCCCAACCCCAGGAAAGTGGGGGACACTACTCGGTACCCACTGACACCGCATGCACCACATGATAGAATCCCGATCCCTGGCTGGAGATGGGACTAAGATAGGGTGGTGGGTGGAACTATAAGAAGGACAGCCACTTAGAGGAAGTGATAGGAAGAGCAGGACAGTTTAGAGGGGAATACGAGGAAGTGGGAGTTCAGTTCAGTTCAGTTAGAGAGAAGCAAGAGAGCAGTGAAGGAGGAGGAGAGTTGAGCTCCAGTGAGGGAGCTTAGAACGACAAGTGACAGAGCACTGGAGTTGCAGGAGCTCATCCCTGAGAGAGAGATGAAGGGAGCCAGGCAGAAGCTCAAGAGAAGGAAGGGGTTCCAGAGGCACGGGAAGTGAGAAATCCACTCATGGGGTTCGCATCCATTGCTAGTCGCAGGCAAGTGGAAGGACCAGGGCTGCAGAGGGTCACCAGGCCCAGATTAGTAGAGAAGACTTGAGGTCTCAGCTAGCCAACTGGAGGCTGCTGCATCTCCAGGAGCAGCAGCCAAATCCATGCCTTTTGCTGCAAAGGTGGCCAGATAGGGCCAAAGGGGACAAAGAGTGCATCACTCGGTAGGGTCCGGGGCCACTAGTGTGAGACACTGAGCGTAAGTTGCAGGGCAGGAGGGAGAGAGCCAGCACGAGAGGGAGACGACCTGGAAAAGGTACACAGAATGGGGTGCCAAGTATTTCCAATCTACCTGGGAGCGGCTGGACTCCTGGCTCATAGGGCACAGCACACGGATGGACTTTACCACCTGAAACCATGAGTAAAAGTGTGGAACTGCATCAGCTGTGTCCTCAAATTATTCTGACATCCCCTGCCCTGCACTGCAACTTCACCACCATCTACACCATTGACTTTTACACCTGCCCCGGAACTGAGTCTCGACCCCCGTGAGTCCCCAGCAGCACTGCAGCCCGACTCCGAGTCCCCCACGGCCTTGGGGGCGTGTCACTTTTCTCTATATATAATATATGCCTGTGAATTGTCCGGTATTATTGGGGAAAAGAAAATATGCAGCAGCATTATAGCTATAGAAACTTGCACATGTGAAGGGGGTGGGGAAAGGAAGTGCCGTTCACCTCATGATACACCCTTGGATTCTTGAAGTGCACCTGGAAAAGCATAATGTGACGTTTCCGGGTGCGCTTGCAAGGTAATGGGGAGGAAAGCGCAGGGCAGCGCAGATGGTCGCCATCTATGCGCCTGTGTGCTAGGCTGCAGCTGCCTGTAACTGCACCTGCACCAGCATTTGCGCTGGCGCAGGGCAGGCAGAGCAGCCCAGCGCTTTGAGCGCATTAATGTGAAATAGGCCTAATGGTTTAATAATTCACTCTTTCTTGCTCGCTGGATTATCCTTTCCTTTGAATATAACTATAGAAGGACTGTAATAAGGGTATGTGAACATGTTTAGTATTTAGTTGCAGAAATTTCTGCACCATTTCTGCTTCTCTTGTCAGGAAAATCAAAAGCAAAAAATTGGCATTTTGCTGTGTTTTTGCATGCATTTAGAAATCTTAGTTTAGTTTTATTAATTCACAAGATATAAAGTGAATGAATAAAAGTGATATCTAAATCAAACCAATATTTCTTGTGACCGCCTTTTGCCTTTTAAACAGCATCAAAGCATCTAATCTCCAAGGTACACTTGCACACAGTTTTTGAAGGATCTTGATAGGGAGGTTGTTCCAAACATCTTGAGGTACCTTTACACGCTTCAATGTTGTTAAGATCTCACCAACGATGTCACGGGAGCGCGGTCGTTAGGACATCTTTTTGAGAACGTTGGTGAAATGTCACACGTCTAATTATCGTTAACGACGCACCAGCAATGTAGCGAGCAGCTATCGTTCACACAACCCAGCGAACGATACTTGTTCACTGTTGTGAATATGCGAAGTCGTTAACGACATCGTTATCATGGTGCCACACACAACAATGCGGCAGCTTGGCTGAACGACAATTGTCTGATTTGACAACATGTTCTCAAATCTGCGATCAGCGAACAAATGATTTATCGTAGTCGTATCTTGGTGTAATATGCAACGATGTCCTAACGATGTCCTAATGACTAAATGCCCTGTTTTTTACTATTTTTTTTAGCACCACTTGCTTTTTACTGTTTTTTTTTTTTTTTACAACAGAGTATTTTTGCATGTTTGTTTGACTGTTTTTTGTGACTCAGTCTTTTGGTGGTGTGAACAATGTCTTACAGATTTGTTCACTGTATGCATGGCTCATTAGTTGATGTCCTAACGATGTCGTTCGAACGACTCCAAACCCATGACATTTGAGCGATATAATTCACGATATTGTACCGTGTAACGGTACCTTTGGAGAAATAACCAGATCTGTGGATGTAGGCTAGTGCAAATCCATCTGTCTCTTCATATAATCCTAGACAGATTCGATTATCTTAAGATCAGGGCTCTGTGGTGGCCATATTAATTCCATGATCGTGTAACAGGATCACTTCCATATAATTGCTTCAAGTTTTTCTTGTATATTTGGGGTTGTTGTCCTGCTCCAGAATAAATTTGGAGCTTTCCTTATGATATTGCATGATGTATCTGCCTGCATTTATCAATATTGAGGAAACCATTAATCTTGATCAAATACACAACTCAGTTTGCTGAAATGCAGCCGCAAACTTTAAAGGAATCTCCACCATGCCTCATGGTTGCCTTCAGAAATTAATTGTTGTACTGCTCTCCAGTAGTGCTGGACAAACCCGCTGAAGTTTGGGTTCGGCGGATCCAGCTGGACTTTTCTTTAAAGTCTAGGTTTGGGACTGAACTTGACCTGATCTTGAATCCAAACCCCGACCCAGGACTTTAAAGTTATGAAATGGTGGCTAGGGGGCCTGTGAAAAGAAACAAAAGAGTGATTAAACGTCAGTGTGATTACTTACTGGTTGTACTTCCGAGGCTGCTCATTAACTTCCTGATTATTCAATGTATGGTAGATGCTAGAATGTGTGGGCTGTTTCCAGTTTACTGCACTATCTCCAATAGCCAATCACAGACGCTCACTTAGTGTGAGGGTACTTTTACACGCCGCAACTATGGTGTAGCAACTGAGAGGCAATCCGGGGTTTTGTCACCGGTGCCCTGAAATTGCTACGCAATTGCGATGTGTAATTGTGGAACCTGGTGGTGATTTTTAAAATTGCTCCCGGTTGCGGTTTCAGAGCATTGTTCAAAAACCAGACGCAACCCTGAAGGTGAATTGCCCTGGTTTTGGCGTGTGAACGGGTGATAGGGATGGAATCTGCGTCACCTAGTGATTTCCCAGAGGCGTGCCACAGCGTGCTGGATACCGCGCCCCATCAGCGATGATTGGTGGGGGCTTCTGTGTTTCAATTGGCTGTCCCTTCACAGGGCGACATATTTGAAGAGCTGTCCATTCACACAACACAATTGCAATGGCGTCATGTATTAGCCAGCCTTCCTGCTTAGGCTGGCCAATCATGACGCTATTGCGTTGTCTAATCAGCGTGTTTGGGGCACGGAATACACAAGTCTGTCACACCTATATTCTTGCGGCGCTGAACATGTATGCCCACATTCCTTTGGGGATTGCGACGTGTGAAGCGGTGTCAGGAGTCAACCGGATGTTTCCAAATGTTGGTGTGGGAACTTCCGGGATGGTACATCACCTTAGATTGAGGGCGCAATTGCAGCGTGTACATGCGGCTTCGGCGTTCGGAGCAACCGTCAAAAACGTGCACGCGCACGTTCAGTTGCCTCCAATCGCCGCCAAAAGTTGCGGCTTGTAAAGGTACCCTGACAGTGTCTGTGATTGGCTGTTACACCTCTCACTTATTATTCCAGTGTCTGTGATTGGTTGCCATAGGCAATAAATCTGACTTTATTGTAGTGTAAAAATAAATAGTTAAAAAAATTACGTAGAGCTTGACTGTATTTTTGATTCTCAGTGCAGATAAAGCGGATAGCTATGGGCTGCCACCCCGAGCTGCCTAGCTTTTCTTTGGCTGGCAATCAAAATACAGGAAAGCCCATTATTTTTTTAAATTATTTAATTCATTTTAAAAATATGCATGGGCTTTGCCCTATTTTTGATTGCCAGCTAAGGTAAAACGCAGGCAGATGGGGGCTGGTGTTCTCAGCGTGCTGAGGCCCATAGTTATTGGGCCCCCCAGGCTAAAGTATAGCGCCTTGCAGCCGTCCCAGCCACACACTGACTGCCACGAGGAACGGTGATGTCACTCACTGAGTCACTGAGGCCATGGCAGTGAACTCAGGTGACCTCGCTGCCGTCCTCAGTGACTTAGTAAATGGCGTCACCCACGGCAGTCAGTGTAATCTCAAAGGCTGCTTTTCAGGATGCTTGTTCCCTCACTAAATATTATTATTATTACCCTCAAGAATCAACTCTGAAAATAGGGCTACATTTCTAACCAAGTTGATGACAACAAGACAGGACATTTTAACATTTTAAATAGTGCCACTGTGTTGGCTCCAGATAAAAGATGATAATTTTTTGGCAGACTGATAAAAAGTCTTTGTAATTGCCTAAATATTTTGGTGTTAGCAAACCAATTGCACCCAAGAATGTGAAAATGCCAGGGCTTTTTTCATTTCAACCACCTGTCCATAAACAATAGGAATGCATGCATCTGCCCTCCAAAATTAATACTTTTTAGACTATTAAACAATTTAGGAAGCCTAAAAAGACTGATAATTCTGTGTTATGGGAAATATGCTGTTGGTTACCTTTGATTGCCATCCATTTTCCCTAGCTGGTTAGTTTAAAGTCATTTGGACTTTAACCTCTTAGGCTATGTGCCCATGCTGCAGAATAACTGCATATTTTGCCATGTTTTACCCACGTATTTGCTATGTTATTTTATGAAATCTGCAGCAAAGCAGCTTCCTTGAAAAGTGAATGTGAAATTAGAAATTATGTGCCCATGCTGCAGATTTTTTCACAGCAGAAAAGGTATGCATTTTGCTGTGGAAAAATCTGCAGCATGTCAATTCTTGCAGCAGATTTTGCTGCGTTATTCACCCATACACCTCAGTGTTAGCTCAAAAATATGCAGCAAATACGCAGCAAAGTTAACACAGTGCGTATTTGTTGCATATTTTGCGCTGTATTTTTGGTCTCCATTAAAGGTAAAGCAGGTAGCTATGGACTGCCACCCCTCGTAGCTGGCTGGTTTGGCCTTGGCTGGTAATAAAAAATACAGGGGAGCCCCTTTTTTAATTAAGGAAATAACGTAAAAAAATCACGTGGGGCTCCGCCAGATATCCCTCCAGGGAAGGACCTAGCCCTGGGGTGGAAGGGCTAGGTCCTTCCCTGGAGGGATATCTGGCTAGTCCATTGTTTGAGACTCTTAATCGAGGCTCCACGGACTCCATTTGCATATTCAAATTTCCAGGGGGCAATGCATCATGGATTTCACTGTGTTTGAGCGCTTTAGCCAGCTGCCCGCAGTGTTTTCCTTGACTGGTCTCCCTGAGATCAGTGAGTGCTTTGTGATGTTTGTCTACCAGGCATTGCTCCCACCTAGCCAGAATCCTACTCCACGCTGATGAGGGGCAATACCCCGAAACAGCTGTCTGTGGATGGATACCTGGCTCTGTTAATTCCCTTGTCATATCCTTAACTCGTAACTGTGTGGGATATTGACTAAAAGGGCCACTTAATATGGTGGTTATGGTGGTCTCCTCAAGGATTTCACCCCAGGGCTAGGTCCTTCCCTGGAGAGATATCTGGCTAGTCCCGTGTTTGAGATTCTTAATCGAGGCTCCACGGACTCCATTTGCATATTCTAATGTTTATTCTGGCCTTTTTCCCCCAAATAAACTTTGAAAAAGCCCTATTCAACCACTTGACATCCGCATGGTGTAACAGCATAGGGATGGCTTGCAAGTGGTATCATAATTGTCCAAAGATTGTCATCTTAAGTAGATGACATCTTCCCAGCAGAGAGAGAAGAAGTCTACCCCACTTTCCAATTCCTATTCTATTTTTTCTATGATTGGCCTATAGTTCAGGGTGTGTATCTGTCTTGGTGTCCTTCCCAGATATTTTATTGACCCAGTAGCTATTTCTGTGACTGATATATTGGTTTTCGGATCTCTTCCCTCATCTCTTTTCAAAATTAGTGCCTCGCACTTTGACTTATTTAACCGAAAGCCTGAGAACATCCTAAACCTCTCGATTGTCATCAGTAGTGACGGAAGTTTTTTTTTCGGGGTTATTCATAAATAAAATTATGTCGTTTGCAAAATGAGCAGATCTGACCATAATTTTTCCCACCCTAATTCCTTCATGAGGACTATATTCATAAAGGTTTCTCGCTATTGGTTCAATTGCTAGATTGAACAGCAATGGCGATAATGGACATCCTTGTCATGTTCCCTTGCGTAACTCAAAGGTGTCCGACAAGAACCCCGGGGTGTATATTCTAGCTCTTGGATTATGATATAAAATTTTCAGGTATTGTCTAAAGGACCTGACTAATCCTATTTTGTCTAGTACTTGGTCCAGCCATGGCCACTTTATGTTGTCAAATGCTTTCTCTGCATCTAACGTGACCATGGCCGGCTTCTCCCCTTCTCTAGTTTATTCTCTCTTATCATATCCAATAATAACATTGCTTTCCTAATATTGGTAATGGCTGACCTTTCCTTAACAAAGCCTGTTTGATAGGGTGAGATTAGTCTTGGGAGTATGTTGGCTAATCTATCTGCCATTATTTTCGAGAGAAGTTTAAGATCCTGATTAATTAAGCATATAGCCCTATATCCTGAAGGATCTTCCAGATCCTTCCTTTCTTTTGGAAGAAGTTTTATATATGCTGTATTCATTACATCTGTCAACTGTTCGCCATGCAGTATCAGTTGCAGGCTTTTATTACATGGCGTGGGGGGCCCAATAGCTATGGGCCCTACCACGTTGAGAATACTGACCTCAGCTGCCTAGTTTCGCTTTGGCTGGCCATTAAAAATAGGATGAAGCCCACTAATTATTTTTTGCCCACCAAGGTAAATCTAGCCATCTGAGGGTGGCAGCCTACAGCTGGTTGACTTATCTGTGCTGAGAATGAAAACTACAGCGTATCCCTATGCATTTTTTCCCATTATTTATTTATCTTATACACTATGACAGCAGGATGGTTGCACAGACACCAGTACAGATTGTGGGAGAGCTGTCTGAGTATAACAGTTAATCACAGATGCTCTCTGTCACGCTTCAGGGGGAAAGCGCCCTAGAGTGGACCCACTGGGCCGTGGTACCGAACTCCCCTGGATGAGCTGGACCTAGTTTAACCAATCCCTATACAGGGATTGTCAGGGGCGAGCCCAGGGGTCTAAATACCATGGCAGCTAGTACAAGGGGGGCGGCTCATAAGGTTAGCCTATGATACGGCACAGCTAAGGATTCCTGGAAATGGTACAAGACTAGGCGAGCAGGAATGGTGCTACCGGGGAAGAGCACAGCTAGGATTCCAGGTAACAGGGTACAAGGAAGGCCTGACCAACAGTCAGCAAGGCAGAAGCAAACTAACTAAATAATCAGGCACCTCCCATCAGTGGAGGTGGTCTGATATACAAGAGGAAAAGCATCTATTGGTCGAGGGGAGTGTCAGGTTGGACCGTGTCGACCCCTAGAGTCACAGGGGAGGAGTGCACCTAGTGCACCACTGATTAGTCACATGAATACAACCATTGTAATGTGCTCATCTGTGAGCCCGGTGGTCAGCTGACGGGAAGGGAACCCGGCGACGGCTCCGAGACACAGTATGCCTGGACACCGGATGCCCGGTCGGCAGAGGAGCAGAGGATGCCGACCCGGGAGAGGTGAGTTGGGGAGCGGTGCCAGGGGACCTAACACTCTCTCAGAGTGTAAGCATCTGTGATTGGCCTTTGCAGTTCAGTTCAGTGAATATTCATGAAGCTTAATGGACGGTCCCAGAAGCAAGTAGAGGAAGAGCGGGAGACTGGTAAGCTCTATCTATATCTAGCTGTGTGGTCTGTTTATCAATCTTTGGAGGATCCTCAAAAGGATCTGGAAAAAAACTGATAAAAACCTGATGCAGCCAAAGCTGATCTCATCGTATTAATACCGTATTATTCGGGATTCAGGGAATGGATCTGTTATAATACCGGTGCGGTCATCTCATGCTGCATCAGGTTTTACAATTTAAAAGGATGTGGTGGGATGCGGTTTATGCCGGATCCTCACCGGATGATAAAAATTGGTGGTCTGAAAGCACTCTTACACTGACAGGCCATATTAAATTGAAAGGCCTTCTAACAGGCCACCATACCTGCCATTGTTTGACCTCTATGTGCCATGGCAACCATCGGTTCCCTGTGATTTTATCAAGGGGGACCCGATGGATGTCAGGGAGGGAGCACACTCCCTCTCACTACCTTCTAAATGCCACGATGGCCATAGATTGTGGTATTTAGAGGGTTAATCAGCCAGGGGAAGCAGACACACCAGCCTAGACTGTGACTGTAGGAGCTTGGCTGTCAGTTGTACTGAGCTCCTGCAGTGATCATGCAGAGAAGTGCTGGGATTCATCACTTCTCTGTGCGTTCATGGTATGATAGGTCAGTCAGACTGACTAACCAATCACATTGATCTGAGTGGGGGGACTGCTGGCATGGGGTCCTCACACCTCTTCCCTGCCAATCAGCTTT
>JARQOC010000290.1:0-100390 GCA_033576535.1 Allobates femoralis
CGATTTCTTTAATGGAGGTCATTTGAAGAATATTGTTAAGCACCGGCATAAAAAAACCCTAAGAATTACAGCCGGTGAGAATGACAAAAGACGAGTACTTGTGTAATCAGCTCCCGTACCAATAATGACAGCTTCTGATTTGACAAGTCGTGTACACAGATGTCATATGAAATGAAGGCAGATAATCAAGGAAGAACAATAAACAAAACTCTTTTTATACCGAGATAGATTACAGCTAATTATAGACGCCGCACAGGAAGACTGCCGGCAACCGTGCCACGGTCAGGTTGACTTGCCGAGAAAACATATTGCTTTTGCCTCTTTATTTTACACCTTTTTTCCCCTCCACGAAACAAACTAAAAAAAACTCCTCCGAGGTGCAGAACGTGAGCACGGGTCCTGGCGCTCAGACTTCTGATCGTCATGCATTTTAATTGACTTAGTTAACATTTGCATTTCCTCAGCTCTGACCTTTAAATTGAGCTACTTGACTTCTGGAGAGTATTCTGAGAAGATAGCCTTTTAACCTAGTTGTATAAATGAAATGCTAACATGTAAATGGTTAATCACTCATGCATGCATATTAATTCCAAGTCCTAGAAGATGTCAGAGTCCAGACGTCTTCATAAATAGGATTAGACTTGCAGATTACAACTCACCTGTTCATAATGGGACTGGGACAGATAGGAGAAAAACTAAGGACTCCTTCTGTGAATTCTATGCTTTAAAAGGAATCTGTCAGCAGGTTTTTGCTACTTCATCTGACAGCGACATAAGGCAAAGAAAGCCTGAATCCATCGATGTATCACATAGATAACTGGCTGTAGTTGTTGTCACACAATCAAAGCATTTAGTTTCAGTAATACAGCAGAGCTGAGAGAGCTACTTACACCAGGATCTCTATAGAGATGGTGCATTCACAGTGAGGTGTCAATCACAGGACTTCCGTTATAGACATGTGAACCTTATTCTAAATCAATCCCTGCCCATGTGCCCGTTCTATATAATAGTTCCTTCCCTGGCAGACTCAAGCAAGGAAACGTCTAGACAGGTAAGGAATCATCCAGCAAGCAGTTGATAGAGGTGATGGCGTCAATGGCCACATTTAGAATGTGGAAGGGGAAGAGGGTAGATGCCTTCAGCTTTATCAAACAATAGTGCAAAGTTTTTTTAACGTTTACATCATGCTGTCCTCAGCATACATAGCAAAAACCTGCTGACAGATCCCCTTTAAAGTATCAATAATAAGGATATATATATATATATATTTAAACACAAAATTCAAGAGCAGCACTGAGCTGCAAGTAATACTTAGGTGCAAAGTCCTGTGCAGTGTTCAACCGGTTCCATATACAGACATTCCAGAAATCGGACAGCAGATTGGTTCATACTTCTCCTGTTTATTGGCCCAACCGAATACAACGTTTCGGTAGTAAGTGTCAGCCTTTCTCAAGTTGTGTGTACATCACCAATAGTGAGAGGTATAAATAGTGTGTTTTCAATCACAATTCATTTACAATTCATTACATCTTTAATGGGGATACAATGTGCAAAAGTTGTTACATATAGGGTACCTTTACACGCCGCTACTGGCGGGTGGATACAACCAGCTACATGCGACAAATGTAGCTTGCATCGGCAATATACCCCGTAGTAGCGGCGTGTGAAGACGGTAGTAGCCACCCGGCAGTAGCGGCACCTGTTTCCGAGCACTGCCCTGAAACAGGTGGTTACCCAGCCGATGGTAGCGACCTGTATCGGCGTGTAAAGAAGCAACAGAAGGGATGTGTCGACACGAGGCTATGTATCTGGTATGTAGCTGGGGCGTGACACAGGCTCCGGGAAACCACCCCCCTTCAGCGATCATTGGAGGAAGCTCCTGCATTACGATTGGTAGTCGCTGCATAGGGAGGCATATTTAAGGAGCTGACCAGTCACACTACACAATTGCTCGAGCGTCATGTATGTAGCCTCCTGCGATGCCTGCCCAATCATGATGTTGTTGCTTTATCCTATCAGCGTACGGACGTCTCGCAATCCTCAATTGTGGCACGCCTATGTGCTGTCCCTGCTGCACCAGGTACGCCCATAGTAGCTTGTTGTAGCGGTGTGTAAATGAGGTAAGGTGAGCTACAGAAGGTAACTTGAGACACCCGGCGGTGTATCCAGAGATAGATGTAACCTACCGTAGCGCACGTTGTTGCGGCGTGTAAAGGTGATGCGGGTACCGCTTGTAACCGTTTGTGCGTGCTCGTGCACGTGAAGTAGCTGGTTGTATCCACCCGCCAGTAGCAGCGTGTAAAGGTACCCTTAGCGTTTTCTCTTGTGCATACAGTTTCAATACAAATCACCATTATCTTTGTTCATAAAGCACATACAGTGTTTTTAACCATATAATATTAACAAGCTCAGGTGTTAGTGTTAATCATATGAACCTTTCTGATTAATGATGCCATTTTTTGTTTTTTTATGCTCTAATGGACTCACCCATCTCATTGTTATGCAGTCACGCCGGTAAGACGTTAGTGTCTTCTGAGTTGTTAGTGGTGCGCACTAAGGCACCAATGATTTTGCTGCTATCAGCCCACATGTCCGGGTTCACCGAGTCGCGGTCCCGCTATGTCAACGTGTCTCAGGCTGATGACGCTGCGGTCATGTGCAGTTCGTCTCCTAGGCTCTGTCCGCCATCTTAGTCAATGGACAATCGCCTCTACTTCCCTTTCAATCAATTTTAATAATAATATCGGCATACGTTCCTCATTACATATCTTAGAAAGGGTTAGTTGACTCAGGCTCTGGTATGAGGGCACTAAGTAAATTTTATAGTCTCATCCACAGAATTTATATACATAATGTAATACGTAATGTCTATATTCTCTTTCCCTTTCTTCTCTGCCCAGGAGATGTGGTACGATCAGACCATGTCCTTGTATGGTCAGACACATCCATTACTGTTCTTAACACCCTGAGGGTGCATATAGGTGAGTCATGTCTAGGAGTATAGCAAGATATGAGACCCAGGCATCCTCACCTTCTTGGGGATAGGGATAGCCTAGGGACCCTTAGTGTGAGGGTCAGTTAAGGTGCCCTGATTCCCTTGCTTTTCTACAGTCACAGCATGATAGTTAGAGACAGTAGAGCAGGAATCTCTCTGGTCTCCACCCACTGGCTCAGAGACAACTGAAAATGAAAGATATAGACTGCAGAGAGGAAAACAGGTAAAACATTTCCCCCCCTCCTCAGCATACAAGTCATATAATGGTCAGAATTATTGATTTTTCTCTTCTAAATACACATAATAGCATGTCCTGAAAAGTCAGATGAAATTACAGGTATGCTTTAAACTTTATATTTTAGACTTTCAACTCATCAGTTAACTCTTATGGCAAAAGTGCTCTGTACTACCACTATTTAATTCACTTTCTAGATGAAGATTACACCATAATTATTAAATAGGCTATCTTGACTATTGTATTAGCCTCTGGGTCAGTTTCGATGCTGATATAGGTCCCTGTAAGAAATTCATAACATACTGTACTCCCCTTCTGGCCTGTTCTTATTCTTTTTTTAAAGAGCCTCAATTCTTTGTGGATTTGCTTTAATAAGGTAATAGAAAGTTTGAGATGATGGTCTACGCTTAAAGGTACCATCACACGCGACAATATGGCTTCCACATCGCTGTCAATTTGTTCGGGAACTTTTTTGCACATCGCCGTCGCCCTCTCACACAGACATCTCGCCTGCATTCTACGGCGATCCTGCATTCCGGAAATCACCTGCAGAAGACCGGAAGCAATTTCCCTTTTCCACATCGCCGCGTCACACGCCACTATCTCATCAGCGATGTGGGCGTAGAGTGTGAGTATGGCAAAGAGACAGGCGTGCCAGATTCTTTTTCACCTTGCCCCCACCACTCTGATTGGTCGACACGACTGCGTTACCACCAAGCCATCAATCACCGCAGATGGGGTACGGAAAACAGAATGCACAGGCACGCCTTTTCGGATTGATTCCAGAATGTCTGCGCTCGCTTTATACATCTCTATCGCCCTGTCACACGCCACGAAGCACTGAGATCGCCTGGTGGATATCGCCTGATCTCACTGCAGTGCAGGGCGATCAGGTGACGCTCCACCGGCGATTTCTCACCGTAAAATCGCCCTGTCTCACGCTACTATGCACTGGTGATGTCACTTCCACATCGCCAAAATACACGAATTTACGGTGACATGGAAGCCATATCATTGCATGTGACGGTACCTTAAGATTCCATTGACCTGATTGTATCATTTTGTTTCTGCAAATTGTTAATTCTTAGATATTTTTGTTCTGTGCTCAACCACTCTTTTAATAGGGTTGTCAAGCTAAAAAGAGAATGAAAGTTACTTTAAAATAATAAAATATAGAATTTGCTAATTTATTTTATTGATAAAATGCCTCAAATTGCCTGCAGGTCTTGGGTTGCAGCAGATCCATCTCATGCTTGTGATTGGAATCGGAGTCCATTTCCTATGTGGGCACATTGTCAGTGTTAAAGAAGAGCTGGTTGGCTGGTAATTTAACTTCTACAACCCCCTCTCTTCCCCTTCCACATTGTAAATGTGGCCATTGACGCAATAACCTCTATCATCTGTTTGCTGGATACTTCCTTACCTGTCTAGAGGTTTCCTTGCTTGAATCTGCCAGGGAAGGAACTATTAAGGTACCTTTAAATGCCGCCACTGTGCCTAGCAACAGGTATCAACCGCACGTGCACGTTTTTGACGGTTGATACCGATCGCCGATGCCGCATGTACAGGTGAAGGTATCTTTGTTCCCCGGAAGGTCCGACAGAACCTGCGGATAATTTCCTGTTGAATACCTTCGCTGCTTCACACGCCGCTACCACAAAGGAATATGGGCGTACATCTTTCGCGCCCCAAGTACATAGGCGTGACATAGATATGTATTCCGTGACGCTAAGACGCTGATTGGACAACGCAATGGCGTCATGATTGGCCAGCCTGCACAGGAAGGCTGGCTAATACATGACGCCATTGCAATTATGTAGTGAAAAATGGACAGCTCTTTAAATATGGCGCCCTGTGAAGGAACAGCCAATGGTTACACCGTAGCCCCCACCAATGATCACTGATGGGGTGCGGTATCCATGAGGCTGTGTCACGCCCCTGGGAATTCACTAGGCGACGGAAATCCCATCCCTGTGCCCCATTTAGACGCCACTACCATGGCAATTGAGCCTTTGTGTTACCTTGGGTTTTTGAGAACGGCTCAGAAACAGGTATCTGAATCAACAGCGGGTATCGCTATCAACTTCCCAATTTACACGCCGCCATTTCGTAGCAATTTCATGGCAACAGACACAAAAATCCCCAATGCCAGGCAGTTGCTACCACCCAGTGACGGCGTGTAAAGGTACCTTTATATACACCGGGCACATGGGCAGGGATTGATTTAGAAAAAGGATCACATGTCTATATATTATTTATTTATTTAATTATTTTATTTTGGAGTCAAAATCTGGGTTATGAAATATTAAAGTGTACCTGTAGCTTTGTGTTACATTTTAGAAAAAGCTGTTATGTGTGTGTATGTTAGGTATAACATTATTTTTGACCGCTTTATGGCTTATACACTACTTTTTTCATCCCTGTATGATATATCTCTAATTATCAGTTGTCTCCAAGCTAGTGGGTGGCAACTAACTGCTATGATGTCTCCCATACACAGCACACACAGATATGAGAGATTCCTGCTCTCCAGTCTCTATGTAGTACACAGAAGCAGCAGCATGGAGGACGTTACACAACGGTATTGTCAGCTTACTGTTTTTCAGCTGTTTTGTCTGGGACTACATAAAAAGTGTGTGTAGTCTATAGGTAAGCGTCATTGATTTCCAACAGTAGGTGGTAAGGGTTACCTTTTATCAGGATAGTGGTGCCTTTAGGATTTTTTAAGGGAATTCTGAAAGTTTCTTTTCTGAATTCAGGCAAGAGGTAGTCTATCACTAGAGTGAAAGAAATCCCCCTTTCCGTCCTCTTTTGATGGTCTCTGTCTTCTTTATGGTGACTCTAGTATTTGTTTCCTAATTGTTATCACAGCTCAAGGCATTGGAGGTTATATGGATATCTATGTACATGACCGTACTCATCCAACTTGCATTCAGGTCATGGTCAAACGTTTCTTTTTATTAAAAAAAATCACAAATTTGATAAAATGATATGTCATTAATTCTGAGTTTCTAAGGGCCCTTTCACATCAGCGTTTATTTGAAATCGCGGCAGATGCGGTGAAAAAACCGCATCCGCCGCGATTGCCGCATAACCGCTGCTCTTGCGGCGCAGTTGCGGTAATCCCCATAGAAAGTATAGGGGGACTTGCGGCAGGTGCGGCAAGTGCGGTTTTGCACTTGCGGCATGTGCGGCCTCGAAAAAAACCGCACTTGCCGCAAGTCCCCCTATACTTTCTATGGGGATTACCGCAACCGCGCCGCAAGTGCAGCGGTTATGCGGCAATCGCGGCAGATGCGGTTTTTTCACCACATCTGCCGCGATTTCAAATAAACGCTGATGTGAAAGGGCCCTAAATAAAGTTGTGGCAAACCCTTGAGTCAACGCACAAGTTATCCATGCTGTGTTGTTGGACTCCCACTTGTGTTTCCTTAATTCTTTAAACACTTTTAGAAATGTGGACCCACCAAATGATACTGATCCTCTTCCACGGCAAAGCTTTTGGCTGCAGTGGTAACCACGTTGATATCTCACATCACCGCTACAACCAATTTCTGAGATTAGAGACACTAAACCTGAATCATCAAGTCCACCGATCTTGTCGCCAGTCTTGATGAGAAGATGTGGTGGAACTCTGGATTCATGAAGGATAAAACACCTCTTTATAAACCTGGATCGTCTGACGAGCAGCCTGTGCCTCTGTACGCCACACCAAAAATCTTACTCCAGTCAGTAAGTGGAGTGAGAATTCTGGCGTAAGGGATGCCACATCTCATCATACATTAAACGAGCTTTGGTGTCATGCCGTGCTTGTGCCCTCATTCGGTTCTAGATTTTTTTGGAGCTGCCAATAATTGCAGAATTTGCACGCAACTCTGCATTGCGGAACATTTCAGAACTCTTTAAAAAGCATACACATCAATTTTTTTCAGCGTATAAGCTTTGGTGAATCAGGACCACTGAGTTCAGGGATTGACTGCATTGGTGATGTGAGCTGCAGTCAAAACCCAGACACTGGAGCGGCGTCAGGGCTGGAGAAAGGCAGAGTAAGTACTATTTGGCTTTGTTATTTTACATTCCTGGAATCATTTGGGTCTTATTTTCTAATTGAAAACCCAAAATATTTGTTAAGGCACCACTCTGGCATTTTTTTTCAGCACTGGATTGATACTTTAAATATAAGCCCCCTAATCTTATACTCACACTCCGGCGTTTTAAATCTTTTTGGCGCTGCTCCTATCCCATGGCGCCATCTTTTGACTGTAACTCTTGACTGTCCAAAAGTCACATTGTGAACTCTCAATAAATGTCTATGAGAGCTGGAATAAGGCCAGAACAAGACTTTCGTAGAGTTGTGTTGCCGCGCTCCATGAAACACTAGAGCTGCCAAACCGATCACTTTTTGCTGCAGACCAACCGGAGAGTTGCTGGAAAAGGATGAAGCCAGTCGATGGTGAGTATAAGACAAGGGGCAGGGGACTTAGATTTAAAGCACCACTGAAGTGCTGAAATAATAAAAAGTGCTGTAGTGGTGCTAATAGGTTAATAATAGCTGCTAGTGCTTCAGCAGTGTAGTGGTGAATCCAGCACTGGGTGAGATACTAAAAAGGCAAAGTAGGATCCAATGTTTTGCCTCTTTCTCACTACCTCCAGCTCCTCTCTCCATAGACTACAATAGGCAGCTGATCCCTCAATGAACTTGCAGTTCACAGATTGAAGCCGGGAGTCAAGAGGAATAAAAGAAGAGGCTCATAAGTGGCTAAGAATATTTTTATGATAAGATTTATGACAAGGTTTCTTATATTTGCTTGTAATATTGATTTATGTAAAGTTTTTAGAAATGACAGTGACTATTCAAATCTAAACATGTGAGATCCGCTGTCATTCACATAAGACTCAACTGTACACAGGGGCTAAACTGTCCAGACATCGGCTGAGATTGCAGGAGAAGCGGAGACCGGGTAAGTCAGCTAAATGTCATTTAACAGCCTGGAAGATCTGCAGTTGATTGTTTGTGATATGACACGACTCCTCTGGGGATCGCAGAACCCTTTGCGCGGCTTGTGGCATTTCCCCAGAAGATGGAGGTGTAAGTATATTGAGTGCGATGTCACTTTGTCAACACGTCGTTGACACAGGTGGGGAATCATTATTGTCTTTCGCAAAATAAAGATATGAAGCTCAGTGCTGGAAATGTGTTTGACTGTAGGCGTCACATGGTCCGCGGTGAAATCCGCCGTGTCTTGCCTTTAATTACACTGGATTAAGCAGGCAGCTGTTCTGTAAGACAGGGTCTTGGTAAATGTGAAATGACAAGTTTATATTCTGATGTTCCAAACCAATATTTTACCTTTATTCTACCATTATTATAGGTTTGGCTGGGCGCTGACACAACTAACTCTTCACTAACGCTTTTCTATAGAAGCTCCCCCCAAAACTCAAATTTACGTGTCCACCATGTGGGTATGTCTATAAGGGACTTGAGAGACAATTGGGAGAAAATTGTAATTTCTCTATGCTGCTTTGGATGGAAGAACATGACTTCTAAGAATCTTTGATAGAAGAATGGTTTATTGGTCTACACGTTTCAAGGCAGTCCAGCCTCTTCTTCAGGTCAAAGTAAAGACTATGAAGAAGAGGCTGGATTGCCTTGAAACGTGTAGACCAAAAAACCTTCCTTCTATCAGAGAATTTTATAAGTCATTTTCTTCCATCCGAGACCGCGCAGAAGAACCATAGTTTTCTCCTAATTGTCTCCCTACTTGGTGTGTAACACATGCATCAGTGGTTGGGTCTCACACAACCATCTCAGCTGAGGAGATAATATTCTTGTACTTGCACCTATTTTACAAGCTAAGATCTTATTGCGCTGTTTTCTGTCTTAATTTCTCAGGGACTTGGAAAACTAAACACAACAAAAAATGCAACAAATTGTGCTTTTGTCATGTGGAATCATCCAGATTTGCTGCATATCTCATCCTTTGCATTTAAATAAGTTTTCACTAAAGTTTTTTCTGCACAAAATTGATGCAGTTAGGCTAGGGTCACACTTGCACTGTGACCCTAGCATGACGCATGCGCTAAAAACTTAGAAATTTCCTCCACAGCGCATAACGTTAATGCTATGCGCTGCCAGACAATGCAGCCTATAGTAATCCGATGTGTACCTTGCCAACCAGCCGCACACAAAGCTCCAGGAAGTGCGCTTTAGCAGAGCGTACGTGTCCTGAAGAGTTTTCCTGTGCGCTGTCCAAAAGCGCACATCCTGGGGCTTTGTGTGTTGCTGGTCAGCAAGGTACACATCGGATTACTATAGGCTGCATAGTTGCATTAACGCTATGCGCTGGGGAGGAAATTACTACGCTTTTAGCGCTTGCGCAAGTGTGATCCTAGCCTTCTCCACAGAGCGGGTATGGCACAGGTGGTGCCATGCAGTGACTTCATGGCAAAATCTGCACTTTTGGATCCACGCTCCATCACAGGATCCAACTGTATTAGTGTCAACATACCATGGTATCAAGAGTTAAAAGGAGAAAGTAGATTGTGGCTCTCATGAACAGGTCACTTTATGTGCTAAGTATCTCAATCTTTCTATTTTCAATAGCAGTAATGCAGGCCCATAATTTCCTTATATAATGTCTGAATGCTTTATCACTACAGAGTGCAGCTGTCTACTTTTTAGTTTATTGTATTTACAGATTGCACCTGTTCACACTTGTCTGTTGGGATGTGAGGGTCAGTTCTCTTATTCATATTGGAGTTTATGCTTTCTGACTGTGCTCTCCTCCCACCAGGTATAGGCCAGGGTCACACAAGCCCATCCGCTTTTTTAAGCCCTTCGAAAAACTAATCTGTTTTTCTAAGGGTGCCAATAGTGTCCCCTGAGGTCCTGGACAAAAACACATGTGCAAAAACGCATGTGTTAATGTATGGTGCTTATATGTGCCGTGCGTTAATGCATGCGTCTCCCACAGGGCCCCATGTTAAAAAAACGCTCCGTTTTTTAAATTCCCCCAAAAACGCTGCTAGCAGCGTTTTTGGGATGCTGCACAAAAACGCATGCTTTTTTTAAATAAAAACACACACACATGCGTAAATACATATGCGTTTTTGGATTTTGAAAAAAATGTCCAAAATGTTCCCAAAACCGGATTTAAGGCAAAAATGGATGGTAAGTGTGACCCTGGCCTAAGGCAGTTTTCAATATAGCAGGTTCCTGTCTGTCTATAAAATTGTAGACAAAAAAACTCACCAAAATTTGCCAGGTAAATACCCATTGCACTTAGCAGCGGCTGTCAGCTCCTCTGGAGGCAACACAGGTGTCTGTATGCCGGTACTCAATCACCTGCAACCCACAGTGGGGGCGGTTGTGGCACCAGCGTCCGGCCATGCTGTCAGGGAGGTGACTGGTGGCATTTAAAGACACGAGGTTACCAAGGGCTCTGCCATTCACGGTGCATGCAAGGCATAGTGTCAGAGCAGCCTATTGGTCACGCCCTTCTATTAGATCAGGCGGGCTGTTCCGCACTGATTACATGCCTCACATAACGACAGACGCCCCCCAGAGGGCTCAGCCTCAAACTGCAGATGAAAAAAATGCAATAAAACACTAAAGATGAAAAATGTGAGGTGTTTGTTGGTATTTTGGCCAAAAAACGTAAGCTGGTAACCCACGGTCAAGGGCCCTCACGCTTACCAGTCCTAACCACATGCCTTTTGAGACATGTACAATTTAATTTAGATTGTTCACCGAATGGACTTAAAAACAGACAAAAAAACTCACCAAAATTTGCCAGGTAAATACCCATTGCACTTAGCAGCGGCTGTCAGCTCCTCTGGAGGCAACACAGGTGTCTGTATGCCGGTACTCAATCACCTGCAACCCACAGTGGGGGCGGTTGTGGCACCAGCGTCCGGCCATGCTGTCAGGGAGGTGACTGGTGGCATTTAAAGACACGAGGTTACCAAGGGCTCTGCCATTCACGGTGCATGCAAGGCATAGTGTCAGAGCAGCCTATTGGTCACGCTAATAGAAGGGCGTGACCAATAGGCTGCTCTGACACTATGCCTTGCATGCACCGTGAATGGCAGAGCCCTTGGTAACCTCGTGTCTTTAAATGCCACCAGTCACCTCCCTGACAGCATGGCCGGACGCTGGTGCCACAACCGCCCCCACTGTGGGTTGCAGGTGATTGAGTACCGGCATACAGACACCTGTGTTGCCTCCAGAGGAGCTGACAGCCGCTGCTAAGTGCAATGGGTATTTACCTGGCAAATTTTGGTGAGTTTTTTTGTCTGTTTTTAAGTCCATTCGGTGAACAATCTAAATTAAATTGTACATGTCTCAAAAGGCATGTGGTTAGGACTGGTAAGCGTGAGGGCCCTTGACCGTGGGTTACCAGCTTACGTTTTTTGGCCAAAATACCAACAAACACCTCACATTTTTCATCTTTAGTGTTTTATTGCATTTTTTTCATCTGCAGTTTGAGGCTGAGCCCTCTGGGGGGCGTCTGTCGTTATTTGAGGCATGTAATCAGTGCGGAACAGCCCGCCTGATCTAATAGAAGGGCGTGACCAATAGGCTGCTCTGACACTATGCCTTGCATGCACCGTGAATGGCAGAGCCCTTGGTAACCTCGTGTCTTTAAATGCCACCAGTCACCTCCCTGACAGCATGGCCGGACGCTGGTGCCACAACCGCCCCCACTGTGGGTTGCAGGGGATTGAGTACCGGCATACAGACACCTGTGTTGCCTCCAGAGGAGCTGACAGCCGCTGCTAAGTGCAATGGGTATTTACCTGGCAAATTTTGGTGAGTTTTTTTGTCTGTTTTTAAGTCCATTCGGTGAACAATCTAAATTAAATTGTACATGTCTCAAAAGGCATGTGGTTAGGACTGGTAAGCGTGAGGGCCCTTGACCGTGGGTTACCAGCTTACGTTTTTTGGCCAAAATACCAACAAACACCTCACATTTTTCATCTTTAGTGTTTTATTGCATTTTTTTCATCTGCAGTTTGAGGCTGAGCCCTCTGGGGGCGTCTGTCGTTATGTGAGGCATGTAATCAGTGCGGAACAGCCCGCCTGATCTAATAGAAGGGCGTGACCAATAGGCTGCTCTGACACTATGCCTTGCATGCACCGTGAATGGCAGAGCCCTTGGTAACCTCGTGTCTTTAAATGCCACCAGTCACCTCCCTGACAGCATGGCCGGACGCTGGTGCCACAACCGCCCCCACTGTGGGTTGCAGGTGATTGAGTACCGGCATACAGACACCTGTGTTGCCTCCAGAGGAGCTGACAGCCGCTGCTAAGTGCAATGGGTATTTACCTGGCAAATTTTGGTGAGTTTTTTTGTCTGTTTTTAAGTCCATTCGGTGAACACTATAAAATTGTAGACCAGATAGAGGCATATCATGGATAGGGACTCGGCAAATAGATACGTACGCCTTGTCGCTTGCTGCTGGGCTCTCATGAACTTTCTACTTTGTGTGTGAAGTATCTCAGTTTTTCTATTTTCAATATCAGTGATGCAGGTCCAAAATTCCCTAAGGGTACCTTTACATGCCACAATCGCGGGAGACATTTTTGACAGTGATATGTCGCCCTGGAATTATCGCCGTCAAATTGCCTCCCAATTGAGGCATGTAATTTGGGAACTTGGCGGTGATATGTCGCCTGGCTCCGGTCGCCTGATTTCAGAGTAGTGCCCTGAAATCAGGCAACCGCGGCGAGGCGACATATCACCGCCAAATTCCCAAATTACATGCCGCAATTGGGAGGCAATTTGACGGCGATAATTCCAGGGCGACATATCGCTGTCAAAAATGTCTCCCGTGATTGTGGCATGTAAAGGTACCCTTTGGGCAACCTTACACGCCACAATATTTTGTGGGAATCGTGACGGCGATAAGTCGCCCTGAAACTATCGCCGTCAAATTGCCTCCCAGTTGCGGCGTGTAATTGTGGAATTTGGCGGCGATAAACCACCTGTCGCCTGGTTCCTGATTTCACAGCACTGCTCCAAAATCAGAGGCAATCATGAAGGCGACATTCCCGACTTTTGGCGTGTGAACGGGCGATAGTGATGGAATCAGAGTTGCCTATAATTTCCCGTAGGCGTGCCACAGTGTGCTGTAGTCCGGGCCCCGTGTGAACTGATTGGTGTGGGCTACTGTGTTCCCATTGGCTGTCTATTGACACCGCGCCATATTTGAAGAGCTGTCCGTCCAGCACCATACAATGGCAATAGCGTCATGTATTAGCCAGCCTTCCAGAGCAGGCTGCCCAATCATAATGCTATTGCGTTTTCCAAAGAGCATGTTCAGTCGCGGTGTAAACCAGTCTAGCATGCCTATGTTCTAGTCGCGCTGAACATGTAAGCCTACATTCCTTTGGGGATTGCGGCATGTGAAGCGGCGAAGGAAGTCCACCGGATTGGTTCCGCTGTTGGGTAGGCGATTTCCGGGGCGACACATCGCTTTAGGTTGAGGGCGAAACTGCGGCGTGTAAAAGTGCCATTGGCGATCTGAGGTGACCATGAAAAACGTGCTTGCGCACGTTAGATCACCTCATATCGCCACCAAAATTTGCGGCGTGTAAAGGTACCATTAGGCTGGCTTCACACCACAATTTTTTGGATCCAGGGCTGTCTGGTGTGAACCAAACAGCCCCAGATCTGATTTTTGCCATATTGTATCCCTATGGGGTCGGATGGCGGTGATTTGCCATCCGGTTTTGTGCTGTCCGGGAGGATTTGGCAGATTTTGTTTTTGTGCCCCGGACACAAAATCGGAGCTTGCTGTATTTTATGTGTCCAGGGCAAAAATCAGACAAAATTGGATCCTCCCAGATCCAGCACCCATAGCATGGGAGTCTATGGGTGCCGGATTGCACTAGATCCGTCATAACATTGGACCGGTCCCCGGACGCCGGGTGCTGAAAGAGCGGTGGCTGTTAAAAGCAGCCGCTGCTGTATTTCAGCACCTGGACAGCTCCCCTCCAGACGCTATGCTGAAATTTCAGCACTAGGACAGCGGCAGCTGCGCGCAGGGCGTATTCCTGCAGAAAACAGGATCGGAGGGCATATTTGCCCTCTGGTTCTGTTTTGTCCGGGGCTGTCAGGTTCTGTCCAGTGCTTCCTGCAAAACACCGGACATAACCTGACAGCAAATAAAGGTTATATAATGTTTGCATTCTTTAGCACTACAGAGTGCGGCTGTCTGCTTTTTAGTTTATTGCATTTACTGTTTGCTCCTGTTCACACTTGTCTGTTAAGACGTGTGGGTCAGTTTTCTTATTCATATTGTAGTTTATTCTTTCTGACTGGACACCCCTTTCACCATGTTAAGACAGTTTTCAATTTAGCAGGTTCCTGTCTGCCCTTAAAATTGTAGGCTTTCAGCCCAGATAGGAGCACATCATAGCTAGAGACCCACCAAAGAGATACGCCTTGTCGTGGCTGCTGGGCTTCCATGAACATTGTGCTAAGTAACTTTTTTATTTTCAATTGCAGTAATGCGGGTCTGCACTTATCTGTTAGGATGTGCGGGTCAGTGGAGCATCCAGACATCTGGGCTCATTCATGTACTCTGGGTAATGCCAATTTTAGGAGGACAAAGTTTCAAAAGAAGAATAAGTACAACATTCCTTTTTTAGTTTCTAAATTTTGCATCCCATGAAATCTGCTTCCCGGGTGTCATCTGCCCCGGCCCTCACCCTCATGTTACCCCTGTGTGTCTCTATCTAATGTCATCATTGAGAAGTGTCGGAGTGCTGAGTCGGCAGGTGAACGCGGTTTCTCGCTTCTTTATTTTTTACTTCTTTAGGTGTTAATTATAATGTACCCTCATTGTCATTATATGAGCCTCTTAATATGAAATATGAAGCTTTCCCAGCCAGCAGCGCAGGGGAGCCGGAGATACTCTGTTACTTTTATAGCCGTGTATAATCAGGAAAATTGATCCTTTGTATTATGTTTGCATGACACTTTATACCAAACAGGCGAGAAGCAGAATCCAATGTATTTACTTAGAGATCAGACAGGAGGAATATATCAGGTTTAATCACCTTTTCATTTTCTTCAGTATTATATATACAAAATAAGGTACATACAGGTAACAGAAATCATCTAATTGCTATTTGTGTAAGGAGTGATGTTTCCTCAAAGGATAAGCGAGCAATGGCTTCCTCTATTTCAATACAACTTTAGAAAATGATATTGGACCCTGTCTAAGCATGTAAGACATGATATCAAACTCAAATACATAGAGGGACAAAAGTAAAAACTTGGACAAAGTCGTGGGCCAACCTTCATGTCTACAACTGAGGATGTTTGTCCAGATCATCAAATATAACGATGAACCTTCTCATATGGAAACAAACTTACGGTAAGGACGTTGTCCCCTGAACAAAATAGATATTAATTAATACATCTTAAGGGTTAGTTAACATGACTGGAGCATTGGGTATTTCCCCACAGACAAGGAGTGAACCTAGAAATCATGGGGTCCCATAGCAGAACATCTAATTGCACCACCCACCAAAGCAAAACAACAAAAAAACCTTAATATTCAGTGGGTTAACAGGAGAGCATATGTCACAACTTTGTAGCCCTTAGAAATTGATTTTCCTCCTATAGATGATCCTAGATTGCTCTTTCATTGCCCCCATAAAGTATGTTGATAACAAAAGTGCCCCACATACACTGTATGATCCTCTCACTGTGTATTCTTCCACATTACCCTTCACACACAGTATGATGACCCTACTGTACCTCCCCTTAACTACCCGGCAATGAATGGTGACCCCAACACAGTATGATCCCCAACTGTGATCCCAACAGAGCCCTTCACACAGTATAATGTGCCCCACATAGTTTTCCATATGTTATAATGGGCCAACATTGCCTTCCATACAGAATAATGGGTCTTACATAGTTTTCCATACAGTATAAAGGACCACTTATAGTCTTCCATGCAGTATAATGGGTTCCACATAGCCCTCCATATAGCATAATGGGCCGCACATAGTCCTCTATACGGTATAGTGGGCCCCAGATAGTTCTTCATACAGTATAATGGGCCCTACGTAGTCCTCCATACAGTATAATGGGACTCAAATAGTCCTCCATAAAGCATAATGGACCACACATAGTCCTCTATGCAGTTTAATGGGCTCCACATAGTCCTCCATACAGTATATAGTATAATGGGTCCCACAAAGTTCTCCACATAGCATAATGGGTCCCACATAGCCCTCCATATAGTATAATTGGATGAACATAGTTCTCCATATAGTATAATGGGACAAACATAGTCCTCTGTTCAGTATAATGGCCCCACATAGTTCTTCATACAGTATAATGGGTCCCACATAGTCCTTCACACAGTATAATGGGTCCCACATAGCCCTCCATATGTTATAATGGGCCACACAGTCTTCAATATACTATAGTATAATGGGATGCACATAGTTCTCCATATAGTATAATGTGATGCACATAGTCCTCTATTGAGTATAATGGCCCCACATAGATCTCTATTCAGTATAATGGGTCCTATGTAGTCCTCCATACAATATAATGGGTCCCACAGAGCCCTCCTTATGGTATAATGGGCCACACAGTCTTCAATATACTGTAGTATAATGGGATGCACATAGTTCTCCATATAGTATAATGAGATGCACATGGTCCTCTACTGAGTATAATGGCCCCACATAGATCTCTATTCAGTATAATGGTCCCACATAGATCTCTATATTCAGTAAAATGGGTCCCACGTAGTACTCCATACAGTATAATGGGTCCCACAGAGCCCTCCATATGGTATAATAGGCCACACATAGTCTTCCATATAGTTTAATGGGCCACTCATGGTCCTCAATATAGTATAATGGGCCCCACATTATAAAAAATAACAGTAAATACTCACCTCTCCTCATTCCCGTGCTGCTCCAATCTTGGCAGTGAGTGCTCTGAAGCTCTCCACTGCTCAGCACAACATTAATAAAATAGTGATGTCATTGCACCAGCTGAGCTAAGATGTCAGACACAGAGATAGAATGGTTGGGAGGGAGCTAATGGCTTCCCTCTTTCATCATTCAGAATGCTGATACTGTTGAAAGTGGGATGCTGGAGGGGGAAGAGGGACGGTGCCGGTGTTGCGGGCAAAATATAATCACCTGTGGGCCAGATTTTGTTTGACATGTATGATGTAAGAAGAAAAGAAGAGAAAAAAGTCAAAGTCCAAATGCTATAATGGGAGCTGTAAAAATCTATTTGCAGTGAGCTCCCCCTAGTGGTGGTGTTCTACTTGCAGTATTACTTATGTTGGCAGTGTTATATATTTGGGCACCCTGCAGACAGTGTCACAAGTGATCAAAATGTTATTTATTTCTTTATTTTTGAACTGGGAAAAAGTTATTATTCAAAATTTTATATATTTCTATATACATTTATTTTTTTCCTTTTCACTTTTTAGTCCTTGTCTCGTACCCATTTCTCAGAACATGCCTGCAAGAGTTAATTTGTCAATCTAGCACTCAACCTCTGCTATAGGCTATAAACTATAAGGTGAGCACAAATCACACCCTGACACAGTCCACACACACCAGTTACACAACACGCTACCACCACTCATCAAATACATGGGGTGATGAGTCCCCAAAATATACTACTGTCTGACAGTGAAAGGGTCACACATTCTCTGACAGGCCATGGATTCTTTAGAACATACAAGGATCAAATTTATTAAAGTCTTAAGCTTTAGTATAAAAGTTACAGTTCTTACGATAAAAAAGATAAAAAAAAATAAGGCCGGCTTCACACCACAGCCAGATCCGATCCAGGGCTGTCAGGAGTGAACCTCCGTTGTGCAGCCGGATGGCTCATTTGCAGCCGCAGCTGATGATAATTCAAGATCGCAGGGAGAAAGCCGCGTTCCTGAACTGTCAAGCAGGGGACAGCCCCGTGGTGCTGAAGTTCAGCACCGAGCAGCGCTGAGCTTCAGCACCCAGTGCCATGCTCCCAGGTGCGGCTCAGGTGCGATCCGGCGCCATAGACCCCATCCTAGGGGGCGTCGGATCACACCAGACAGGGAAGATCCGGGAGCATCTGGGAGATCAGCTTTTTTCCCCAAGACACAAAAATCCGAATCCTCCCGGATTCTCCCTGATTCTCCCGGACAGATGGAAACCGGATGGCAGATAGCCGGAGTTAGTTCTTCATTCGCTTCATGTCATCAAGGATTTAGGTGGGCAAGTATGTGGATGAGGGCTACAAATTGGACTACAGCCCTTTCAAACACAGTTGTGATTCAATGGGTGTAGTGGACCCATTGAAGTACACCCATGTGCGAAACAGCTGTAGTCCCATATTCCTACATGCCCACCTGAATCCTTGATGAAATAAAGCAAACGAAAAAATACCTCCAATGAGTGCAGCTTCATTCCTTCTATCTTTGATGCACTATATTGGAAGTTCCTTTGGAAGCCTTGTGCACCAGAGCAGGGTTTTTTTCGTCTGGATCTACACCTTATTCCCCGTTTCATTGATCTGTGCTGCACAGAGTGGTGGTGCAGGTCGGACTTTCTATTTTACTCAATATAATTCTACCTAATGATGTCCTTTTAATAACTTAGTGCATACAAATGCCCCTTTCTTATCTTGGGACTCTTAACTAGAAGAGACACTGAGGATGCGGCAGGTAGGAGACTTGCCGAGCTCTGGTCTACCAATGTGGCTACCATACCAAATCTTTTTGCCCAACCCTACAGTAATATATAGTAAATTCATTTTATCAAAATATGAAATTAATTAATCCATATAATCAGGGTTGTAAAAATAAATCAAGAAAAAAACTGAAACCCAAGAAGTGTTGGGAAGGAGTCATTTTTCTGACGAACACAAAAAAGCATACCAGCTGGCATTATATGATGCGCTAGGTAAAATAATAAAGATTAATATCAAATAAAAATCCATAAAAGGTTCTGCTGAACCCCCAGCTCTCCGTCATGTATCTCCGCATCCTCCCTTAATATATAAAGATGAAAATCTGATGTCTGACTCAGCAAGTTCTTTACCCTCCAGTCACAACACGACCCTTGCACGATAAATCATAATAATACCGCTATATAAGGACACCGTCTACAATTCAGGCAGTACATGCCAAGTCCTACCTCCACGTTGGCCAAGCGGCAGTCAAGCTTTAGTGGATGCTTTACCGTCGTGCTGCAGTCTTGCCGGATGATTTGCTGTTGCACAGATGGAGTGAGATGCTCGGAGGCTCTCTTAATGTTGTACGCAGCCATTATCCCGCAGAACACTAAATCCTGCTCATAAACAAACATCCATCAACTGTTTTAAACAAAGTGCACGTGAGCGTCAGCGAATGTCAAATCAAACAGGTCTCTGTTCTACAAGGCTATTAAACTGGGAGCAAATATACCAGGATCATTAGGAGTCAAATTAAAATGGTAATTAGAAGAAGAGGTCTTGGAATAGCATCGTGCGAAAAATTGAATGAGGATTGTTACACGGCGTTAACGACACGAATGCTGTGACCTCAGGGGAATCCAGGTTTGATAGACCGCAGCATCAATCTCTGTGGTCTCAATAAATGAAGCCGCTGTTTATCGTAGCCCAGGTGTTAGCTGTGTAACGAGGTGGCAATAAAAAATATAACCCTGATCTGAAGAGATAACAATTTCATTGGGTGCTGGATTGGATTAGATTGGAGCAAAAAGAGCACATATATGAGTCGGTCGACAGGATAGGGGGTACTCGGATACCGGGACAGGTTGCTACTTCAGTGAGGATCACGGCTGGTCGGTTCCCGGTTCCGTGCCCTGGACACTCAATGGCTGAGGGGAAAACTATTTGGGATGGGGTATTATTATACGTGACGCCACCTGTGGTACCTGGTAAAGTAGTTACCAGCGCTGCAGCCGGCCGCTGAGGTGATGGTGATGCAGCTTTGGATAGTACAGCTCCCCACAGGCGGAGCTTTACCTCAGGGCAGTGAGGTGGATGAGGGGAGTCGTAGTCCTTGGCTCTGTGTAAGTTCATCAGGCAGCGGTGGTGAATAAAGGATACCAGACACCAAGTAGCCCAAACAGTTCTTTACTGGTACCTACCAGATGGATCAATAGGTACAGGGTACAGTCTAGTGTGCCAGGGAATTTGTTGCCACAGGCGTTGGGATTTGCCACAGAGTCTGTCAGAGGTGTCTTTCCCACACTTTCTTGGTCCTGTTCCTTTATGGGCTCTTTTGGCTCTTTACACTCCCAGTCTTGAGTCTGATTTCTGGTCCACGGGTCTGTTGCTTAAAGTCTCTCTTACTTGTCAGCGTCTTGAACCCAGCTCTGGGACAGAGGTTGGACTACTTTGATGGGTGCTGTGGCACCTTCTTGATAAGACCCACAACCTGCCGGTCAGCAGTTTGGGATGAACCTTAACAAACCGCCTCGGTTCCGGTTTAGCGGTATTGACCTGAACTCTCCAGCCAGCTGCGACCAGTCCTGGAGTGTCCCCTTCGTTGTCTGGATCACCTCTCAGTTTAGAGGTGCCCTCCTGTCATGCCCGCAGGGTCCCCAGCGTCCGTCTCTGCTGCTCCCCTCACATCGTCTCACTGACTTGTGTGTAACTGTCACTGTCTCTTGCGTCACGTCTTCCGCTCTGCTAAGCTCCACCCCCCTGGGACCTACTGAATTTACAGTCCCTGGTGCTAGGGTGGCTGTGATTGGGATCTTGTGGCTTTGTATACAGACTCTGTAGCTTCCCCCTCTACCTGTGACTATGGAGGCACTACACCTTCTGCTTGGGATGCAGTACCTCCCTGTGACGTGCCACCAGAGGGGCGCCACATATATGGTTTACCATGTTCTTATTTTTTGCTTTGGTAAATAACAATTTTTCAGGTCTGACAGGTTTAAATACAGGATGTGTCTGTACAAAAGGTTGGTTCTAAAATCGACCAAAGTGACTTCTTATAGACGAGAGTAAGTTCATAAAATACATAAAGAGCATACGTAATACATCTGACATGAAATCAGAATAAACCTTTCCTATTTTAGGTCAATTAGGATTACCATAATAATAATCTTTATTTATATGGCACCAACATATTCCGAAGCACTTTACAATTCAGAGGTTCATATACAGTCAGATAACACTAATAAAAATAGAGACGACTCTGCTCATAAGAGCTTACAATCTACAATGAGGTGGGGGTGACACAAAGCACATGTGTTTCGTTACAATGATGGTCCGGCCATCTTGAAGAAATGGGGGATAGATAAAGGCTTCATGAATCATCACCAGTCAATCTGTGTAGAGCTTTTGGGTTTGGTGGAGCTTGACAGAGGGTTATGTTGAGGGAAATAGTGAATGGGCAACATATAAAGGACTCTGATTAGGGAGTATGATAGGCCGCCTTAAAAAGATGTGTTTTAGGGAGCACTTAAAACTGTGTAAATTGTGGATAGTCTTAACTTCTTGGGGCAGAGCATTCCAGAAAATTGGTGCAGCTCGGGGGAAATCTTGGGGCCGAGAGTGGGAGGTTCGGATTAGTGGGGATGTTAATCAAAGGTTGCTTGTAGAACGTAGAAAGTGGGTAGGCTGATAGAGAGGGAAGAGATTTAGGGAGGCACCACACTGGGAAGAGCTTTGTGGGTGAGAACAAGCAATTTGAATCAGATCCTATAGTGTATCAGCAGCCAGTGCAATGACTGGCACAGAGCAGATCTTGTAATATATGAGCAGCCTGTGCAATGTCTGACACAGAGTGGAAACATCAGAGTGACGCTTAGCCAGATAGATGATCCTGGCTGCTGCATTAAGTATGGACTGATGAGGGAAAGGTCTATTGAGCTGGAACCCAATTAATAGAGAATTGTAATAATCAAGGCAGGCGTGGATCAGGGCCATAGTTAAGGTATTTGTTTTTTCCATGGTGAGTGAGGCAGATTCTAGAGATTTTCTTCAGGTGCAAGTGACAAGAGCGGGCAAGGGATTGTATATATGGGGTGACGGAAAAGTCAACATCAAACATAACACCTAGACACCGAGCCTGCTGACTAAGCATTATCGTGGTGCCGCAGACTGAGAGGGAATTAATAGATTTACGGAGGTTAGTGGAGGGTTGGAGCAGAAGAAGTTCAGTTTTGGAAAGGTTCAGTTTCAGATAGAGAGGGGAAACTGTGTTTGTACAGTCATTGATGTGCATATGTGGTGCCCTGCATGGTCAGGCGTCACAGAGCGGTATTGCACCTATAGAAGCGGTGTAATTACCTCGTGGCAAGTGAATGGAAAAGTCGACATGAGGCTTAAACACTTGCATCCACACAGACACATACCCTCAGCTCTAGGGGCTAATCTTTAGGAAACCCAGCCCCGATGGGTGGAGCTGTACAGGGTATGGGGAGTGGGGACAACAGTGAGAAGAGAGAGTCGAGTGAGGAGAACGGAGGGAGGAGGAGAGGAGCCGCAGTCGGGAGGAAGGCAGGAAGGCGCCTTCGAGGGAAAGAGCAGTTCTGAGAGCCGAGAAGCCGGTGATAGGCTTATCCCAGAGCAGCTATCTGGGTTCCAGAGCCCGAAGTCTGCTGGAAGCTTCAAGCCCAGTAAGAGAATAAGGTTAACCGGGAGGACTTCAAGTTTTTCTGGACACCCGCGAAGTCAACCCAGGGGCCAGGCACCGTGCGCAGAGAGTTAGCGCCAGGCCCTTAGAGGGTTATCCAACGACAAAGCAAAGGGTGAGAGAGTACAGGAGGCCAGGCCAGATTTCAGGTCTGCCAGGCCTCACCCCACACTACCCTGGAAGAGCGACAGAAAGGACACCTACCTAAGGCCACACAGAGACTTTCCGTTCGCCTGTCACTACCTAGTACTGTGCATACCTGTTAATTTAACATCTGATGCTGAACTGTAAACTGTGTTTGATGCTGCTACGAGTTGACAGTAAGTACCTGGGAGAAAGTGACTTTGCCTCTACGTGTGTTTTCCTACATCAACCTGTTCCGTTGCAGGAACGCTGCCCCGGAGGAACAGTCCTATCTGTAGAGGGCTTTGCCAACTTAGCCGCACTAGCATCCACCTCCGGCGGACTGTGGCGGCGTTGGTGACCCATCACCAGGTACTACAGGTGGCGTCACATGACAAAAACTCTTATTCCCCTGTAAATACATCCTTTTTGAAGCGTCACCCAGGCCATGGGATCAGGCGCTGCCACCCGTGACATCCCTAAAAAACCACCGAGCCTGGTACCCGAGTACCCCAGGGCCTGGGGCTCGACACATACAGCGGGGGTACGGTCAGGGGATGAAGTGCACAGTTGTGTGTCATCAGCATAAAGATGCTACTTGAAGCCAATTCTGGCGATAGTCTGTCCGTACGCCTTGCCACACATTTTACTCCAGTCGGAGACTGGAATAAGATTTGAGGCATAGGGTACATCACAGCTCATTATGAATTAGACTAGATCTCTCATGAGTCAGTAGGAGACTTGTGACAGCTTTAGAACTGTTGATTTTATTTGTGATTAATTTCTTTTGTACCAGGAAGGGGTAATGTCAGTTTTCCTTGCTGGTAGCTCTAGGCCAGTATACTTTCAGCCTGCAGCAGTTTGTGACCACATTTATTCCCCTTTAAGTAGTCACATGGTCAAACATTTGTTGCTAGTTATAGAACATCTCATACTTTGCTTACCATAAAGGTGTGTGGAGGTCTCCTGTCGTCCTGGTGAATCTTCTGTTGCAGACCTGCTGACCTGATGCCGCTTGTTCTGTTGACTGTGGAGTTTGGCAGCAGATACCAAGTAGTGTTGTATCCTTTTTGCCCGTGACCCCTGTCTTTTTACCTATTCCCATGGCCATGTTATATTACATTAGAGGTGGCAACTAATGTACCCACTGGACTTGGCACTAGACAGGGTGAGCAGTGGTGACAGTCAGGTTCTAGATCCATGATGGTGATGGGGAAAGGACCCACATAGGGTCAACAGGGCAGTTTAGGGACAGATACAGGCCAGAGTCAGGAGGTGTCGTATCCCCTGTACCTTATCATCAGGGCCTTCCTTTCTTTAACCATACCCTTTTGTACCTTTGTGTTGCGCCATGCACTGGGCATTCCTTGGAACAGCATGACAAGCTCCTGTTGCAGTCCTGTCCCACCTTTACTCAGCCTATGCTGATTGAGCTTGGCAAAATGTCAAAAGTCATCATTTTTTGTGTAACTCTGTGTTGCTCAAACCTTTTGCAACTTTTCAAATCTTTTTACACCAGAAGGTAGTAGTGTGCGGATTTGGTGTAGATGGTTGTCATGCAGAGATCACATTCCTAGCATAGGGTTAGGTTTAAAATGAATCTGTCACCTGGCTATTGATACCCCATCTGAAAGCAGCATGATGTTGAAGGCAGAAACCCTGATTACATTGATATCTCACTTACTGGGCTACTTGATGCAGTGTTTATAAAATCCCTGTTTTTTCTGGTGTAGATCTAGCATTTCTCTGAATTCTGAGTTCTGTATTATCCCACCCACTTACTAATTGGCAGCTTTCTGTGTATTGTCACATCGCCATTGGACTCGGTGGCTGGTGTTCCTGCCTCGGCCACTGGGAGGAGCCGGTTTCCTTCGGCTGATGGCGCCAGTGATAGGAGGGCCTTGTCCTCATATGGACCTGCTCCTGCGACGGCTGCCTCTGTCGCGGAGCGCCGCCATGTTTCTCCTTTGGGTGGTGTTGGTCGCAGAGGAGCGGGCCCTGCAGAGCTGTCTGTTAGGCGCAGCCTTCGTTCTGCTGTCAGAGGTGGGGTGGGCGGAGCCAGTCGTGCATCACCATCTGGCCTGGGTCTAGGGGCGGTCCGGATGAGATCATCAGGCTGTGGGCTCCAGCCTATGGGAGGTAGCCGTGCCCTTCAAGTACATTGGAGCCTGGCTTGCAGGCCGCCAGATATAGTTTTGGTTCCCCAGTGATAGTGTGTGTTTAGTTTCGTGTCTGACCTTGGCCTGGATTTCTGACTCTGCCTCTGCCTATTGATTTTGTACCTCAGCTGCCCTCTCGGTTTTGACTCTGACCTTTGCCTGGATTTTTGACTCTGCTATTGCCTGACGATTTTGTACCTTCGCTGCCCTCTTGGTTTTGACTCTGACATCTGACTTCGTTTTTTGGGTCTTGATTTTTCCCTGGCGACCTCCCCGGCTCTGTTGCTCATATAGGCAGCTACCCCCTGGGCTCCGCTGTAATTCCAGATCCCTGTATAGGGGTTAAGGGTCTCGGGGTTTCTCGGGTGCTGCCTACCAGCAGCTCGGCCTGACAGCGGATGGTCGTCACATGTATGCTGTGCATAGTCAGAAAACTGGTGGGGTGTGGTTCAGCAGAGAACTACCTGGCAGCAGGTTCACTACTCATCTGCTGATAATCTCCTAGTGATAAAACAGTGAATTTATCAAAACTACAGCAAGGAGCCCAGTAAGTGACACATCATTGGAATCAGAGTTTGTGTTTATCAAATATTCTGCTCTCAGATTAGATGACAGATTTCAATAGTGGATGTTTAGTAGTTTATTTCATACTAGATGATGGCCGGGTTCTATCGCATCGGGAGATTCTAGAACGTAAGAGATTATATATTCGTTCAACTATATTATTAATGTTTTAGGTTACAAAATGCAAAACAATAGGTGCATGTAAAACTGTGCAATAGCAGCTGAATTGTCTAAAATCCAAACAACAATGTAGGTATATGTATGGAAAATATGATGAATGCTGGTTTTGATTAAATGACTGCTCATCAGCGGGAATAGTAATATGGCGGGCATTTTAGTAGATGTTAGTTAGTCTGTATGGACTCCTGCCAGGTCTGACAGTCACTTGTGTCATGTGATAGAGGTGTGGTTGAGGGGGTCAAAGGCCGCCCTTGCATGATTGTAGTGGACGGGAGTAAATGTTGCCACACCCACCAAAGAAGCTGTTCACACTGGCCAATGAAGGTGATCACGCCTGCTGAATGTATGGTGTGCTTAAAGGTGGGCGTGACCATGTTAGTTGGTGGGTGTAGCGGTGTAGCCCATGCAAGGGGGTCCTTCTCCCCCCCCCTTTCTGCAGCACCCCCCACCTGTGGGACCCCAGACCCCCTGCTACAATTCTAAGTAAGTCCATGGCCACATCTCTTCCTGTAGCAATATGGCCACCGCTACATCTTGTCCACTACTTCGCATGCCCAGGTGTATAAAGAAGATCAGTTGCTGCGCATGAGCATGGAAAGAGTTTTCTTCCTACAATCTGGCCAATCAGTAGATACCTGGGTCTGCCTGCGCTGCAGCCAGTGTCCTCTAAGTAGCGATATTTCGGGGACAAACTTACAAACAGACTAACGCTTTTATGTAAGTAGATTGAGATATTATTGAGTTCAATATAGTGCCCCCTAGAGCTGGTGTCAGGTAGCTAGTGAACTTTCTTTTTGGCTATATTAGAAATGGCAGCTCTAATCAGGATGAATCAGAACAGACTGTTGGACTTTGATAAAGATAATAAAATAAATAATATAAATACTGTAGATATAATAAATCAAAATAGTGATCAATGGTGGAACTTCCCTTTAAGAAGATCTCTAAAGAAAAATGATTTCTTTCCCTTTTCTCTCCAATATCTCTGAATATATTTGAAGGCATAATTTATAATCAGTGTTTAATTCCACCATTCACCATTATGGGCTTTCCATCGTTTCTGCATTCATATAGCTATAGCCTATTTCACAGTTTAATAGCAAATACAATGAAGCCTTTAGATGTGGACAATGTGCTCTTAGCTGTCTCAGAACTGATGCGGTTAAGTAAGGCTTACGGGTGATGAATTGCAAAGCCTCAAAGGTACTGTATCTGAGTCCTTGTAACGTGCGTTAGGGTCTGCCATCCACCAGCCCTTATCTGCCGCTCCACCAGTATCTTCTGCTTCTCGATTATCATTGGTTCATACAGAGGAATATTCATCTAACTGCCTGAGAACTAATGAAGAATTTGCATAATTCATTCTGACTTCTAGAATTTACTAGGATTTGCAGTACGATGATCTGATTACAGAAAAACACCATATGTGTGCCGGGAAAAAAATCTAATTGATATTCAGGAAACCGTAATCTTGAGTTTTCTGTATAACAGCCAATATTTTACCTCTCTATTAATATTCTCAAAATAGAGGAGACATAGAATGTAGATTGATTGAAGGAGGGTTTGGCTATTGTCTATGTAATACTGTAGTGGTGGAATAGATTATTATCTATATATCTTTTATAGATACAGAGCTAGTTAAAGAGGTTTTCCACTACTAATGTGACCCCCTTTCATTTGTCCTAACTATTCCTATCACTTTACCAATATATTTCTGCTACCTACCCTGCTCCTGTAAGCTTAATTCTCTGAAGCTCATAAATACCTTTATTGTTATTGTAGCTTTGATCCTTCTGGCTGGAGACCGGATTCGGACCAACTGAGCAGGGCATGTCACTGCTGACGGCTGAGAGGAGAGTGAAGTGTGATCTGGGCATGTGTGTACAGACTGCTGTCACTCGCAGAAATGCAGCCCTGACCCCACCAGTGATGTGCCCTGTTTAGTTGGTCCAAATCCAGTCTCCAGCCGGAAGGATCAAAACTACAACAACAATAAAGGTATATATGAGCCTCTTAAAGATAAGCTTACAGGAGCAGGGTAGGAAGCAGAAGTAAATTGGGAAAGAGTTAGGAATAGTTGGGACAAAAGAAAGGGGTCACATTATTTGTGGAAAACATCTTTAAACGCTGATGGTACCTTTACAAGCTGCTACAGAAGGTTGGAAACAACCGGGTGTCGGAGACAAATGTATCTTACACCGTCAAATCAACCCAAGGTAGCAACGTGTAAACTAGCTTGTTGCCACCCGTCACTGTCGACACCTGTTTCAGAGCAGTGCTCTAAAACAGATTGGTTTCAACCCGATGGTAGTGGCGTCTAAATGAGTTACAGGAAGGTTTTTTCGTCACCTAGTGAACTCCCTGGGGCGTGACACAGCCTCCGGGATACCGCGCCCCATCAGCGATCATTGGTGGAAGCTCCTGCGTTACGATTGGTCGTCTCTGCATAGGGCGGCATATTTAATGAGCTGACCAGTCACACTACCCAATTGCAATAGCATCATGTATTAGTCAGCCTTCCTGCGCTGGCTGGCCAATCATGATGCTATAGCATTGTCCAATCATCGTACGAGCGTCTCGTAATCCACAACTCTGGCACGCCTATGTGTTGTGCCTGCTGCCCCAGGTCCTCCCATATTACCTTCTGTAGCGGCGTGTAAATGAGGGACGGTGCTCTACAGAAGGTAACTTGTGGCACCTGGCGGTGCATCCAGAGATAGATTAAACCTTCTGTAGAGCACCTTGTAGCAGCGTGTAAAGGCGGTATCGGGTACCGTTTGCAACCGTTGGAACGTGCTCGTGAACGTGAGACACCCGGTTGTTTCCAACCCTCTGTAGCGGCGTGTAAAGGTACCATAAATGTTAAGTTACCTGGCCTTGCCACTAGAGGATGCTTAGGAACTTACCACTTTCTGTGCTATTATTGGATTCAATGTATAAACAGTATGCACTAGAATCTTAAGCTCACCCTAGGGGAGGCTGAAGTGAGCTATAATTCTGTCATATATACAGTATTAGGACAGGCAAGCCATTTGACAATAAATCAGATGAAGGAAGTACCTGCACCTATAGTGATGGCAGAATATTGATGAAGAGGAACTACAGACATGAAATAAGTAGATGGTATGTTGCAAAGATTGAGAATTGAGATAATTTCTGGACATTGCAACCAATGAAACTATAACTAATTATCAGTGATAGGGACAGACAGACCACCCACTGCAAGACCGCAGTACAGTATATATGAATCTGCACAGCTCCTTTTGCTCTATAACATGATGTCTGCAGATCGGGCTGCATTCCAACATTTTAGGATCACTTTATCTGCATGTCTCTGCATGTCTGAAGTTCTTACATTAATTAATTTATCTGTACAGAATATCAAACCTATTTATAATAAAAATAAAAATGGTGTTCAAAGTTACACATTTCCTAATTATTGCATGGAACTAAGGTTGAGCAAAAAGACTCACAGACCCTTGGTTCATTGGCCACATAGTCTGTGGCCAGAATCCTGCCAACCTCTTTCAGCCTACCTGGATGCCCTGCGCCTCTTCTGATTAGTAGGCTGACCCCAAATGTTATTAATCTGTGGATAAGGGATTAATCTGCAGGTTAATAGGTTTTTAAAGTTGAGCAGTCAGAAAGCCAGGCTACTGGGAGGAAATTAAATGTATTTCTGCTGACAGCCACAGCTTTCAGCCTTACTCAGTAATGAGTCATCGCTGGACTCCTTATCCATAAACTTTATAAAGTCTTTTTTACAACTTACAGGGGGGCTAGAGACATGGGGGACCCCTTTCCCTGAATGCAGCTGACACGCTGCATTCACTACTGCATTCAGTTAGCACAGCACCAGGGGGTGACAGGTAATCTTTAATCCTTCGTTTTTCTGTTGAATGTCCCTGATCGTGTTATCAGTTTTATTGGCTCTACTATTAGTTGCTTATTTCTGATGATAGTTTTGAAGCTTGACGAGCCAATGCTTCATATATTGATGATAACAGATCATTCATTATGTATATAAGAGAAGAAAGGGCACTGACCTGTCTTGATGCAGCTGTTAGTTCCCGTGGATGATGGTGTTAATGATCCTGGTGCTCCAGCTTGTAAAAGATCAAGTGCGGGATTATTTCAATAGAGGAAGCGGCACTCACGGATCTTGGTTCCAAGCTATTTATTTATCCAAATTACAGGATACATCCATCAGGGAGGGTGTGCAGGGAGGGGAGGCATGAGCAACGGAATCCGTTTCGAGGACAATTCCTCTTCTACGGGCTCTCAAGCTTGGAACCAAGATCCGTGAGTGCCGCTTCCTCTATTGAAAAGATCATTCATTATGTTATTGACAAATGATTCTGATACAAACGTGATGGTAATCGGGTTGTCTTCCAGGTCTGTTTTCTTAATGTCATGAAGGCATGTGTTTGAAGAGAGTTTACTAGAGCCATTATCAAGGTTTGAAATAAAGGAGTTTTTGTCAGAGTCTGAATCAATATTCTGAAAATATTTCTACTTTGTAAAGAATCCATGAATTCTATTCAGAAAGAGTTCTGAGGCTGGGGCATCAGAAGCAGGGAAGTTACTAAGTAGGTTACCATTATATTTGTGTGATGTATCCTCTAAGGGCCCTTTCACATCAGCGTTTTTTGAAATTCGCGGCAGATGCGGTGAAAAAAACGCATCTGCCGCGATTGCCGCATAACCGCTGCACTTGCAGCGCGGTTGCGGTAATCCCCATAGAAAGTATAGGGGGACTTGTGGCAGGTGTGGCAAGTGCGGTTTTGCACTTGCGGCAAGTGCGGCCGCGAAAAAAAACGCAGTCAGCCGCGGTTTTTTTCACGGCCGCACCTGCCGCAAGTGCAAAACCGCACTTGCCGCACCTGCCGCAAGTCCCCCTATACTTTCTATGGGGATTACCGCAACCGCGCCGCAAGAGCAGCGGTTATGCAGCAATCGCGGCAGATGCGGTTTTTTCACCGCATCTGCCGCGAATTTCAAAAAACGCTGATGTGAAAGGGCCCATAGGCAATAGTAGCACCGTCTAAATTCTGCCATAATTTAAGTAGGGTGATAAATATTAGATCCGTCTGGTTTACATATGTTAGTGAGCTACCTTTTAACCTCTGTCTTTCTAAAGGGCCCGTTACATGCTACAATATCATTAACGATATCATTGGTACGTCACGGCTTTTTGGGCGGTGCAACAAGGTTGTTACGACGTCGTTGCATGTGACACGTACATACGACCTACGATAAGTCGGCTGATCGTTGATCAGAGGTTTATGATAAGGATCTTAAATCAGTCGTTGATCGTCCATCGAACCTGCAGCATCGGTGTGTGTGACAGCTTGATAACAATTTTGTTTACGACTTCGCCTACTCAGAACTGAGGAACCTAGGCATCCAAATGACCGCTAATATCATTCGCTTGTCGTAGAATCGTCGCTGCGTCGTTAAAGATATCTGTACGTGTGACATCTCACTAGTGATCATTGAACAACGTTCAAGCGATCTAGGTCAAGTCGGATTCTTGGTCGGATCGCTAAGACATTGAAGCGTGTAACGGGCCCTTAAAGTGAACCTGTCACCCCCCCCAGGCATCTAAAGATAAAATAGCCACCTTCTGCAGCACTAAGGCTGCATTCTGACAAGGTGGCTATAGTATTTATGCTCCCTTGATTCACTGCAATAAAGACTTTTATAAAATCTGTTCCAAACCTGACCCAAGACAGGGAGGCGGGCTTTTCAAGCATCTCTCTCCCGCCTCTGTGGTGTCAGTCATCCCTTATCTTTAGATGCCTGGGGGGATTGACAGGTTCACTTTAACTCTTCTGATTAGCAGCTACCCAGCCTTATCACCCATAGAGTAGAATTTTGTGTTAGGGTGCATTCACACGCTGCGTATTTGCTGCGTATTTTTACTTGAGTGCTGTTGCAGTTTTTGCAGCCAAATCCAGGAGTGGAACAATCAGAGGAAAAGTCTAATAGAAACAAGTGCTCCACTTCTGTATTTATCATCCACTGCTGGTTTTAATCAGCCACTCTTGGTTTTGGCTACAAAAACTGCAACAGCACTCGCGTAAAAATACGCAGCAAATACACAGTGTGTGAACGCACCCTTATTTAGACTTCTTAAGGGCCTTCTCATATTGCAGTAAGAATAGTGACCTAAGTTTATCTCTAAGTTTTGTAATTGAGGCAGATAGTTGGGGATCTGGGTGCTTTTTGTTGACCAGCTCTAAATTATTGGGTTGGGTTGTGAGGTCCAAGATCTCCCCCTCCCTCTTCTTCTTTTTTCCAATAGATGCCATTTTAATTAAATTGCCTCTCATGAAAGCTTTGTGGGCCAGGCCTGGCACCAACACCCCCTCTCTTCTCTCCTGCTCTGCACTGATCTATGTGATCGGTATACAGCAGCAGAACAAGCTTACCGGGAGCTGAATGGAGGCTGGAGGACCTTCCAGTTCCAGTCATGTGACTGATCACATGACTGAAATCAAGATCCTACAAGAAACTGCTAAACGTCTGTAGCCTCCGTGCATCTCCCAGTGCCTCCTCTCCTGCTCTGCACGGATCAAGATGATCTGAATATGGTAATATATGTGTGTGTGTGTGTGTATCTGATTATGTATCTATGTGTGTCTGTATGTGTGTGTCTCTGTGTGTACCTATATCTGTATGTGTGTGTGTCTGTATGTATGTGTCTCTGTGTGTATATTTGTATTTGTGTATATGTATGTGCATGTAGCAGAGCTGTGTGTTTGTATGTGCATGTAACAGAACTGTGTGTGTATCTGTATGTACATATATTGTACATGTAGCAGATCTAGGTGTGTAGTGTCCATGTGGCAGAGCTGGGTGTGTATCTGTATGTGCATGTATTGTGCATGCAGCAGAGCTGTGTGTATATGTATGTGCATGTATTGTAAATGAGAGAAGAGCTGCGTGTGTTTGTATGTGCATACATTGTACATGTAGCAGAGCTGGGTATGTAGTGTCCATGTAGCAGAGCCATATGTGTAACTGTATGTGTAGTGTGCATGTAGCAGAACTGCATGTGTCTGTATATGCATGAATTAGGCATGTACCAGTGCTGTGTGTGTATCTGTATGTTCATGTAGTAGAGGTGTGTGTATTATGTGTAGTGTGCATGTAGCAAAGTTGTGTGTTTACAAGTACGTGTAGCAGAGACATCTATGTCTATGCATGTAGCAGAGCTGTGTGTCTACATTTGCGTGCAGCGGAGCCATCTATGTCTATGGATATGTATGTCTATGTGTAGTGTGCATGTAGCAGAGCTGTATGTGCATGAATTGGGCATGTACCAGTGCTGTGTGTGTTGTATCTGTACGTTCATGTAGTAGAGCTGTGTGTTTATTTGTATGTTCATGTAATAGAGCTGTGTGTGTGTACTATGTGTAGTGTGCATGTAGCAGACCTGTGTGTCTACATGTGCGTGTAGCAGAGCCGTCTATGCTTATAGACATGTAGCACAGCTGTGTGTGTCATATATAATTTGAAGGGGCGGAGTGTAAAAGGGGCCCATTAAGTCTCTTTCGCCTGGGGCTAAAGTGTTTAAATGACCAATTTAGAAGAATATAAAATCAGAATCTTTATTCAAATTCTTTAAAAGGTCGACAGGACCAAGTGCATAAACAAATATATATAGACATTGACATACAATGGGTTGCAAGTTTGCGCTTAGCGTTACGTCATCGGCGCAACCTGGAAGTGCGGGCGGATCTACGATGCACATCGGGAACATGTCACAAATTAGCCGGGGGCATAAAAAGGAGGCTCCTCCATGTTAACCTCGCACTCCACCCATGGACTAAGGAATACAGGAGAGGTTAAGTACTACAGGGATTATTTCTTGCAGAGTTACTATGGACTGCTCTTTTACTGGTGATAATTTGGCCACTGTTTTCCATTTTATTAGGCTGCATTCACAATAGGACTGTTGATGCTTTTTGTCTTATAGCCATTGAAGCTATTCCACCCATCCGCTTATTGTTGTGGACTTCCCCATAGAAGTCCATTTTGGGATTACTGATTGAAGTTAAGTATTGGGGATCTCTTTGGTCATCACTGTAAATCACTATTAAATATTGACTGTACTATTTCTTCCATATATTTTCTACACTATAGTCAATTAAGCTATCCTTAGCTTGTCATTGCGGTCTTGAACACAATTTGGAGCAGACCAGGATAATCATCTCTAATTGTCTCAGTAAGCTCCCCATATTTTTTCTTTACCTATGACCATCTAATCTTAAGTATTGGGGATCCTTATAACTGTTGTTACTAATCACTACTGATCTCTTTTGCACTGTAGTCAATTAGGCTATACTTGTCTCATGTTCTTTGGCCCAAAACATCTTCAACTGGAGCTGCCAGGATACCTATCTTCACTTGTCTTCAATTGTCTCAGTAAGCCCCTCATATATATATACATACATATATATACTAGATGGTGGCCCGATTCTAATGCATCGGGTAGTCTAGAATATGTATGTAGTTTATGAAGATTTAACAATAATGCAAGGAATACACGATATATATCTATCACCTACCTATGTGTCTATCGTCTATGTATTTTTTGGATATTTTTTCTTTATAAACTAAGGTTCTTGGTACAGATATTGGCCAATACTTGTTTGCCCATCAACCAGCTTCAAGGTGATTTTAGATCTGATGGGTCCCTATCCTACCTTGTCACTCTTTCCTTTCCTATTTCTCAGTGGGAGGACTCACTTAAATCAAAGACCACCTGGGGTCAATGAGGATGGAAACTAAAGCTTTGAAGCCAACAATTATCTAGAAGAAAAAAAAAACTAAACAGCACTCAAGGCATAGACTGATCTGGTGCAAGCTGCAATACTGAACAATACACAGAAAAAAATCACAGCACCACACAGTCACTGCCAATCAAATGTGAATACGTACATACAGATAGAATTAAAAACACCTATGCATTTGAGAAAAAATTAAAAAAACTTCCATTTTTTCAAAAAACTAAATTTTTGGATCTTTTGGAAACATCTTATCTTTAAAAAATAAAAGTTCATAGTACACATATTGGCCAATACCTGTTTGCCCATCAACCAGCGTCAAGGTGACCTTAGATCTGATGGGTCCCTATCCTACCTTATCACTATTTCCTTAGGCTCAGCTAAGCCTCCATTTTTAGTATCTATCTATCTATCTATCTATCTATCTATCTATCTATCTATCTATCTATCTGTACAGACCACACCTTGAGATTGAGATGTGATGAACAGCTGTCCCGCCCATCTCTTTAGCTGTCCAAAAAAACCAGCCCTGTTAAAGATAAATTAAAGTTCTGAGCATCTACAATACTGGAGCATCTGAAATCATATCACCAAATTTAACAATTTGGATGATACACATCTCCCATCTTATACTTACAGTGTTGGCCAAAAGTATTGACACCCCTGCAATTCTGTCAGATAATACTCAGTTTCTCCCTGAAAATGATTGCAATCACAAATTCTTTGGTATTATTATCGTCATTTAATTTGTCTTCAATGAAAAAACACAAAGGAGAATGAAGCAAAAAGCAAAACATTGATCATTTCACACAAAACTCCAAAAATGGGCCAGACAAAAGTATTGGCACCCTCAGCTTAATACTTGGTTGCACAACCTTTAGCCAAAATAACTGTGATCAACCGCTTCCGGTAAACCATCAATGAGTTTCTTACAATGCTCTGCTGGAATTTTAGACCATTCTTCTTTGGCAAACTGCTCCAGGTCCCTGATATTTGAAGGGTGCCTTGTCCAAACTGCCATTTTTAGATCTCTCCACAGGTGTTCTATGGGATTCAGGTCTGGACTCATTGCTGGCCACCTTAAAAGTCTCCAGTGCTTTCTCTCAAACCATTTTCTAGTGCTTTTTGAAGTGTGTTTTGGGTCATTGTCCTGCTGGAAGACCCATGACCTCTGAGGGAGACACAGCTTTCTCACACTGGCCCTACATTATGCTGCAAAATTTGTTGGTAGTCTTCAGACTTCATAATGCCATGCACACGATCAAGCAGTCCAGTGCCAGAGGCAGCAAAGCAACCCCAAAACATCAGGGAACCTCCGCCATGTTTGACTGTAGGGACCGTGTTCTTTTCTTTGAATGCCTCTTTTTTTCTCCTGTAAACTCTATGTGGATGCCTTTGCCCAAAAAGAGAGAACATTCTTCCAAAACGTTTTAGGCTTTCTCAGGTAGGTTTTGGCAAACTCCAGGCTGGCTTTTTTATGTCTCGGGATAATAAGTAAGGTCTACCTGGGTCTCCTACCATACAGTCCCTTTTCATTCAGACACTGACGGATAGTACGGGTTGACACTGTTGTACCCTCGGACTGCAGGGCAGCTTGAACTTGTTTGGATGTTAGTCAAGGTTCTTTATCCACCATTCGCACAAGCTTGCGTTGAAATCTCTTGTCAATTTTTCTTTTCCGTCCACATCTAGGGAGATTAGCCAAAGTGCCATGGGCTTTAAACTTCTTGATGACACTGCGCACGGTAGACACAGGAACATTCAGGTCTTTGGAGATGGACTTGTAGTCTTGAGATTGCTCATGCTTCCTCACAATTTGGTTTCTCAAGTCTTCAGACAGTTCTTTGGTCTTCTTCCTTTTCTCCATGCTCAATGTGGTACACACAAGGCCACAGGACAGAGGTTGAGTCAACTTTAATCCATGTCAACTGGCTGCAAGTGTGATTTAGTTATTGTCAACACCTGTTAGGTGCCACAGGTAAGTTACAGGTGCTGTTAATTACACAAATTAGAGAAGCATCACATGATTTTACTAACAGTGCCAATACTTTTGTCCACCCCCATTTTATGTTTGGTGTGGATTTATATCCAATTTGGCTTTAGGACAATTCTTTTTGTGTTTTTTTCATTGAAGACAAATTAAATTAAGATAATACAAAAGAATTTGTGATTGCAATCATTTTCAGGAAGAAACTGAGTATTATCTTACAGAATTGCAGGGGTGTCAATACTTTTGGCCAACACTGTAAATGTGCGATCACCTTACTATATAAAATATCTATAAATTTAACACACCTATGTATTTATGTATACCTATATCATATCTGTTATCTCACTATGGCAGCCGTCACATGCTACGATATATGTAAACATATCGCTGGAAAGTGCCTGATTTGGCATCGCTCCTACGACGTCGTTGCGTGTGACAGCATGATCTGACTAGCGATAAGTGGTCAGATTGTTAATCACAGATATGAGAACTGGACCCCATATCACACGATGTCGATCATCCAATCTGCTGCATCGTTCTGTGTGACACTGCCATAACCGATCTCCTTACCGATTTCTCCTATTCACATCATTGACAAGCATCGGTTGCTGATTGTCCGAACGATCTCTGCACGTAACATCGTTGCTGCGTCCTGAACGTTATCTATACATGTGACACCTCACTAATGATGTTGAGCACCAGCGCACACCCCTGACATCGTTATTGAGTTCCCTCACAAAATCGTAGTGTGTGACGGCCGCCTATTAATTATCTATGTATTTAGATTTATTTATTTGTGCATCTATCCATCTATTTTTATAATTTTTTTGCATTTTATATCTATATGATAAAGAGGTTATATAGTAGATCTTTATCATCTATCTATCTATCTATCTATCTAAAGGTGGGGTCACATGCGGCGATCTCGCCCGCGACATCGCCGCAAAGTGACGTCACAGCGATGTCGCGGGCGATATTGCAAGTGCGTCGCGCTGTGTGACAGCGCGACGCAACTGCAAATTATCGCTGGTCGCAGGTTGACAGGTTTATGAACATGTTCATAAACCTTTCAACCTGTGACCAGCGATTAGACTGGATCGCGCCGTCTGACTCTGTTGGCGGTGCGATCCAGCCTATATTGCAGCGTTGCTGAGCCATCGCTCGCTGGGCTTAGCCCAGCCCAGTGAGCGATGGCTCCGCCCACATCGCCGCCGCGTCACCGGCAACGTCGTGCCGTGTGACAGCTGGCCTGCGATGTCGGAAGTGAGCGGGCACCCGCGCATCGCTTCCGACATCGCAGGCCAGATCGCCGCGTGTGACCCCACCTTAAGGGCCATGTCACACACACAGATATCTGTGCAGATATTGGTCACAGATCTCTGGTTGCAATGAATTCATGGACACATTGTTACATTTGTACACAGCCACAAAATGGAGCAATGTGTCCATGATTTCACTGCAACCAGAGATCTGTTCAGAAGTTGGTCACAGACGTTGGCGTGTGTAAAGCGGCCCTAAGTATTATCTATGTATTTAGATCTATTTTTTTTCCTTTTATATCTATGTATTTACCTATCTATCTATGTGTATATCAACCTAAAATATTTTTGTACACCACATTTCTGGTGAAAACCTTTGGGCTATCTTTAAGCAAGTGTCCTTGTAAAGGGGTGTCAAGAACTTGCACCTTCACGTTAGATCTTATTTTCACTCTAGAAAATGCAACATACAGTTGTCCAGGACCAAAAACTGGCTCCGGTAGACATATGCCAACATGGTTAAAATATAAATGAAAAAACAAGGAGAGGAAGTGTGCACAAGTATGTTTATTGCCCCAAGTGAACTGGCTTCAAAAATATGCAGATAGGCACAAACAGTGCTGGAGCAAAATTCATTACAGTAGTGGCAAATAGTACAGATAACACCAATTACAGTGCACAATACATATCACAATGGATAAATGACACAGAGACCCATACAAAGGGTATGTACAATCACAGTAATATGAAACGAGATGGATTATGACCCTTGGTACAATGGTTCCCAGGGGCCTTAACGAAAGCCTGAGTTTTGCTCCGTTTTTGTGATAGCCATCCTTTGATTTCTCTGTTACGTACACCTTTTTGGCATATCATTTAATATGTCTAATTTCTTTTTATAGCTTCTGTGGACTGTCCTCATACCCAGGCTTTTTTGACCTTGCTGCACCATGTGATTGGCCCTGACTTCATCTACAGTACCTTGGAAATTCCGACTGTAATGACAGGTACAATCAGAGTGGCCTTAGCCCCTGACGAAGCCTGGTTGGCGACAGTCAGCCCCTGACGAAGCCTGGTTGGCGACACACGTCGGGCCACTCACCACACCCCGTATGCCATAGGATGATCTTACATCCTGGCAGGGATCCGCATTAGGCCTTGTGGTCTGGTCACTGGCAGTTGTATTGAGTGCACTTGATCTTGTGACCTTGAGGAGGTATTATTGGTTTTGTTACCTGTATATGGTTAGATTGTACTGTGTCCATGTTATAATATGTCCATGACTTTCTATTTTGTTCTTAATACGTGCATGACCTTCTATATTGTTTCAGCACTTGCAATCTAACTCACCCTCTAACTATTGCTATTGTTGTTGCACTTAAGACATTGCCTGTTAATATGCTATTATAACTGACAACTTAGCCTATTGTTTACAATTGATCCCCCTCACCTACCAGTTTTGGTGGGGGTATGTTTGGGTGGGTGATAAGGTACCCAGTAACTGTTTTGAATGTTTTTATTGTCTCTGTTGTACACTGTCACTTGGAAATACTTTAAAAATAAATAAAAAATAACTCACCAAAGAATGCACCACCGCCTATACCAGGGGTCTCAAACTCGGCTGGGTTGGTGGGCCGCACATAGAAAAACATTTACAGCGGGGGGCCGCATCCCTTGTAGGACTAAGTGATATTTTTATTAATACTAGAATTTTTTGCTCAATGTAGTAAAGTACAAATTCTGATCCCTTTCTTGTAGTAATGTCCCCATCCTGTAGTAATGTCCTTTTCTACTGATGTCTCCCATTCTGATCCCCTTTTCTAGTGATGTACCCATCCTGATCCCTTTTTCTAGTGATGATCCCTATCCTGATCCCTGTTTCTAGTGATGTCCACCATCCTGATTCCTTTTTCTAGTGATGTCCCTCATCGATCATGGTCCCCTTTTGTAGTGATGTCCCCCATCCTGATCCCCTTTTCTAGTGATGTCCCCCATCGATCATGGTCCCCTTTTGTAGTGATGTCCCCATACTGATCTCCTTTTGTAGTGATGTCCCCCATCTTGATCCCCTTTTCTAGTGATGTCCCCCTTCCTGATCTCCTTTTCTAGTGAAAGCCTCCTCCCCATTCCCCTTTAGTAGTGATGTCCCCCATCTTGATCCCCTTTAGTGATGATGTCCCCCATCCCGATTCCCTTTTATAGTGATGTCCCCCATCCTGATCCCCTTTTATAGTGATGTCCCCCGTCCTGATCCCCTTTTATAGTGATGTCCCCCATCCTGATCTACTTTTATAGTGATGTCCCCCATCCTGATCTACTTTTATAGTGATGCCCCCCGTCCTGATTTACCTTCATTTTACACACTCAAATACACACTCTATCATACTCACACACAAACCTACTCACAACCCCCCCCCACACACACACACACTCTCACACATCCTCATACACACTCTTACACTCACACTCATACACACACTGAAACTCGCACACACTTTCTTATACACACATCCTCACTCACACACTCACCCTCACACACACAACTTCTCACACACACTCACACTTTTCTCACTTTAATGATGCATTGCTCCAGTGCAGGGGGCCGCCGCAGTCCCCACTGTACTGACTTCCGGCCTCCGCTGTGCTATGACTTCCACCAGCCGCCACTCAGACAAGCTCTGTTGCTCATCAAGATCAATGCAATCTGCCAGCCAGAGGCCTGCAAGTGACGTCATATTCTGCCGTTAGCTGCGGGCCTCTCATTGGCTGGCAGCTTGCATTTATCTTGCTGAGTGGCAGAGCTTGTTAGTGCTGCGGACAGAAGTCATCACACAGCGGGGACTACAGCAGCCCCCTGCACTGGGGTGATGCATCATTATGTTGTCCAAGGTGCCGCGGGCCGCATAGTGAAGCCCCAGGGGCCGCATGCGGCCCTCGGGCCGCGAGTTTGAGACCCCTGGCCTATACAGTGGTTCTTTTTTCATCCCTTCTCCCATATAGTGCAGCATTATATATGCTGCTTTCTCCCATGTGGTGCAGCATTATATACAGTTAGGGCCAGAAATATTTGGACAGTGACACAATTTTCGCAAGTTGGGCTCTGCATGCCACCACATTGGATTTGAAATGAAACCTCTACAACAGAATTCAAGTGCAGATTGTAACGTTTAATTTGAAGGGTTGAACAAAAATATCTGATAGAAAATGTAGGAATTGTACACATTTCTTTACAAACACTCCACATTTTAGGAGGTCAAAAGTAATTGGACAAATAAACATAACCCAAACAAAATATTTTTTTTTTCAATATTTTGTTGCCAATCCTTTGGAGGCAATCACTGCCTTAAGTCTGGAACCCATGGACATCACCAAACGCTGGGTTTCCTCCTTCTTAATGCTTTGCCAGGCCTTTACAGCCGCAGCCTTCAGGTCTTGCTTGTTTGTGGGTCTTTCCGTCTTAAGTCTGGATTTCAGCAAGTGAAATGCATGCTCAATTGGGTTAAGATCTGGTGATTGACTTGGCCATTGCAGAATGTTCCACTTTTTTGCACTCATGAACTCCTGGGTAGCTTTGGCTGTATGCTTGGGGTCATTGTCCATCTGTACTATGAAGCGCCATCCAATCAAATTTGCAGCATTTGGCTGAATCTGGGCTGAAAGTATATTCCGGTACACTTCAGAATTCATCCGGCTACTCTTGTCTGCTGTTATGTCATCAATAAACACAAGTGACCCAGTGCCATTGAAAGCCATGCATGCCCATGCCATCACGTTGCCTCCACCATGTTTTACAGAGGATGTGGTGTGCCTTGGATCATGTGCAGTTCCCTTTCTTCTCCAAACTTTTTTCTTCCCATCATTCTGGTACAGGTTGATCTTTGTCTCATCTGTCCATAGAATACTTTTCCAGAACTGAGCTGGCTTCTTGAGGTGTTTTTCAGCAAATTTAACTCTGGCCTGTCTATTTTTGGAATTGATGAATGGTTTGCATCTAGATGTGAACCCTTTGTATTTACTGTCATGGAGTCTTCTCTTTACTGTTGACTTAGGGACAGATACACCTACTTCACTGAGAGTGTTCTGGACTTCAGTTGATGTTGTGAACGGGTTCTTCTTCACCAAATAAAGTATGCGGCGAACATCCACCACTGTTGTCATCCGTGGACGCCCAGGCCTTTTAGAGTTCCCAAGCTCACCAGTCAATTCCTTTTTTCTCAGAATGTACCCAACTGTTGATTTTGCTACTCCAAGCATGTCTGCTATCTCTCTGATGGATTTTTTCTTTTTTTTCAGCCTCAGGATGTTCTGCTTCACCTCAATTGAGAGTTCTTTTGACCACATGTTGTCTGGTCACAGCAACAGCTTCCAAATGCAAAACCACACACCTGGAATCCACCCCTGACCTTTTAACTACTTCATTGATTACAGGTTAACGAGGGAGACGCCTTCAGAGTTAATTGCAGCCCTTAGAGTCCATTGTCCAATTACTTTTGGTCCCTTGAAAAAGAGGAGGCTATGTATTACAGAGCTATGATTCCTAAACCCTTTCTCCGATTTGGATGTGGAAACTCTCATATTGCAGCTGGGAGTGTGAACTTTCAGCCCATATTATATATATAATTGTATTTCTGAACATGTTTTTGTAAACAGCTAAAATAACAAAACTTGTGTCACTGTCCAAATATTTCTGGCCCTAACTGTATGCTGCCTTCTCTCATATAGTGCAGTATCATATATGCAGCCTTCTCCCATATAGTGCAGTATCATATATGCAGCCTTCTCCCATATAGTGCAGTATTACGAGCAGCCTTCTCCCATATAGTGCAGTATTACATATGCAGCCTTCTCCCATATAGTGCAGTATTACATATGCAGCCTTCTCCCATATAGTTCAGTATTATATGTGCAGTTGTATAGCTCCTATATAGTGCAGTATCATATATGCAGCATTCTCCCATATAGTGCAGTATTACGAGCAGCCTTCTCCCATATAGTGCTGTATTACATATGCAGCCTTCTCCCATATAGTGCTGTATTACATATGCAGCCTTCTCCCATATAGTGCTGTATTACATATGCAGCCTTCTCCCATATAGTGCAGAATTATATATGCAGCCTTCTCCCATATAGTGCAGAATTATATATGCAGCCTTCTCCCATATAGTTCAGTATTATATGTGCAGTTGTATAGCTCCTATATAGTGCAGTATCATATATGCAGCCTTCTCCCATATAGTGCAGTATTACGAGCAGCCTTCTCCCATATAGTGCTGTATTACATATGCAGCCTTCTCCCATATAGTGCTGTATTACATATGCAGCCTTCTCCCATATAGTGCTGTATTACATATGCAGCCTTCTCCCATATAGTGCTGTATTACATATGCAGCCTTCTCCCATATAGTGCAGAATTATATATGCAGCCTTCTCCCATATAGTGCAGAATTATATATGCAGCCTTCTCCCATATAGTGCAATTTTATATAGGGGCCTCCTTTGTTGTCTATATAAGTATATTACCATCACAGCTTTTGAAGCAGATGGGTTATGGGGGGAATAGTATCATTGGATAGTCTCTATGAGGGCAGTGTACTTTTGTCTTTGCAGACCTGTCCCAAAGATTTTAAATGCACAGATCCAGCTTTTTTCAATACTTGCAAATTCGACATTTTGTTCAATCCTGCGCCCTTCTTGACTGGTGGACATTGAGGCCGAATGACCCATTACAGAAATATTTTAAATTGGGCTACCCGAATAACCACGGTTTATCCTTATTTTATAAAACCTTAAATTTGCCAGTACAGTCTATCAAGACATTCTATATGGTAAGGTGAGAGAGGGCTCTGACATTCACATCCACTCCTGAGGATTGGTGGCTGGCGGCTAAGGTGACCAAAACAATTTCTTCCTGTATTAATCATTTTAGAGCAGTTGAAAGAGATCCATATCCACTGGTATGTATCGCTGCATACACTCTCTAAATTTGACAAGTCGTCCTCGTCGTTATGCTGGAAAGGCTGTGGTGCACTAGGTGATATGGGGCATGTGTGGTGGGGGTGCACTATAGTTAGAACTTTTTGGTCTCAGGTTGAAGATGTAATTAAAAAAATTTCTGGAGTGCACTTCCATTTAGATGGCCCCTAGCAGTGTTGAGTATTGGTTTTGACTCTATTCCTCCAGGGTTGTCTCCGGTCTTGACTCATTTACTGACTGCTGCGCGGTACTGTCTGGCTAAATGCTGGAGATCCGAGACTCTACCAACTCAAAAGGAACTAATTCCCAGAATTAACTCACACTATCATTATGAATGGTATCTTTTGTCTTCCCTCAAACAACAAGAACGTAGTGGCAACTTTTGGGACTTATGGTCATCATCAGAATTTGCGTTACCAATAACATAACTTCCTCTACACTGTTATTTAGAACTGTGCCTAGATTTGCTGTTACAACCTGGGCTTATTCCCCTCCCTTTACCTACCTCTTGTGCTTAACTCTTTTCCCTCACCTAAACACACCTCCCTCTTGGGTACCCCGACTGTTTCATAACACCCATCACTTGTTTAAACTCGCATTGTAGTTATCACTACCTTATTGTTATGGAAATAGTTTTTTCTTTTAATAAAATATCTATTGGTTAAAAAAAAAACATGAGCAAGACAAGGCACACACAAGCACAGAAGGATAGAGGACCCTGCCTGCAAGGGCTCACAGTCTACAAGAGATGGGTGAAGATAAATTAGGAGAGGGTAGAGCTGCTTGTGCGGCGGTTCAGTAGACTGAGGATCACTGCAGGTTGTAGGCTTGTCAGAAGAGATGTGTCTTCAGGTTCCTTTTGAAGGTTTCCACGGTGGGCGAGAGTATGATGTGTTGGAGCACAGAGTTCCAGAGTATGGGGGAAGCACGGGAGAAATCTTGTATGCGGTTTTGGGAAGAAGAGATAAGAGGGGAGTAGAGAAGGAGATCTTGAGAGGATCAGAGGTTGCGTGTAGGTAAGTACTGGGAGACCATGTCACAGATGTATGGAGGAGACAGGTTGCGGATGGCTTTGTATGTCATAGTTAGGGTTTTGAACTTGAGCCTCTGGACAGTAGGAATCCAGTGAAGAGATTGGCAGAGAGGAAAGGCTGGGGAATAGCGGGGAAACAGGTGGATTAGTCCGGCAGCAGAGTTTAGGATAGATTGTAGTGGTGCAAGAGTGTTAGAGGTGAGGCCAGAGAGTAGGAGGCTGCAATAGTCAAGGTGGGAGATGATGAGGGCATGCACGAGTGTTTTTGCGGTTTCTTGGTCAAGTAATGTACAGAGGCAGGAAATATTTTTGAGTTGAAGTCAGCAGGAGGTGGCAAGGGCTTGGATATGTGACTTGAAAGAGGACAGAGTCAATGATCACCCCGAGGCACTGAGCATGCGGGACTGGGGAAAGTGAGCAGCCATTGACTTTGATGGGTAGGTTAGGTGGAAGGGTAGAGTGAGATGGGGGAAAAATGATGAATTCTGTTTTGTCCATGTTCTGTTGTAGAAAGCGAGCAGAAAAGAATGATGAAATAGCAGACAGACATTGTGGAATTTTGTTCAGTAAGGAGGTCCAGAGATCTGCATGTCATCAGCGAAGAGATGATACTGAAGACCGTGTGATTCTATGAGCTGACTCAGGCCAAAGGTGTAGATGGAGAAGAGTAGGGGTGCAAGAACTGAGCATTGGGGACCACCGACAGACAGGGGGCTAGGTGAGGAGGTGGTGTGGGAGAGGGAGATGCTAAAAGTCCGATGTTTTAGATACGACAAGATGCTGTGAATTTAAAAATAATAGTAATAAAAAGAACTGGCCTCCAGCACTCCTTTATAGCAGCCATCACACATCTTATTTCTCTGTCGATGCTCTGAGTTAAAACTATTTAAAAAAAAAAAACCTGGCCTCCTCCACAACTTAACCCCTTCACTTCGCCCCTTAGCCCCAGACAATTTTCACCTTCCTGTTAGGGACAAATTTCCAATTCTGACCAATGTCACTTCATGTGATAATAACTCTTGAAGCTTCAATGGATCCCAGAGATTCTGAGACTGGTCTTTATGAGACACATTGTACTTTATGATAACGATAAATTGAAGACATTATATTTTACATTTATTTGTGTGAATATTGAAAGTTTGCACAATTCAAACCCTTATTATTTTTACCTTAAACCAGACAGTTATGCCACACAAAATAATCAATCAATAATATTTCCCACACGTCTACTTTACATCAGCACAATTTTGTGAACATCAATTTTTTGTTAGAACGGTTGAAAGTCTATCAGTGATTTCTAATTTTTACAACAAAATTTTAAAAAACTTTTCTAAGGGAAAACATCACATTTAAAGTCACTTTGAGGGGCTAAAATGACAGAAAATATCGAAGAGTGACACCGTTCTAAAAACTGCACCCCTCAAAGTGCTCAAAACCACGTCCAAGAAGTTAAGTGACCCTTTATGTTCTTCATAGGAATTAAAGCAATGTGGAAGAAATAATTGGAAAGTTTACTTTTACCCACAACAATCTTGCTTTGGCCCCAAATTTAGCATTTTCACAATGATAACAGGATAAAATGGACTTCATATACAGTCATATGAAAAAATTTGGGCACCCCTCTTAAACTTACTCTTTTTTTTGTTAAAAATTGTTTTAACAACCGAAAAATTGTTTTGTACTAACCGAAAATGTGAAATATGCATTATTTCAAAAATTGACAGGTGCAAAAGTATGGGCACCTCAACAGAAAAGTGACATTAATATTTAGTAGATCCACCTTGTGCAAAAATAACAGCCTCTAGTCGCTTCCTGTAGCTGTTAATGAGTTCCTGGATCCTGGATGAAGGTATTTTTGACCATTCCTCTTTACAAAACAATTCCAGTTCAGTTAAGTTTGATGGTCGCCGAACATGGACAGCCCGCTTCAAAACATCCCACAGATGTTCAATGATATTCAGGTCTGGGATGGCCATTCCAGAACATTGTAATTGTTCCTCTGCATGAATGCCTGAGTAGATTTGGAGCGCTGTTTTGGATCATTGTCTTGCTGAAAGATCCATACCTGGCGTAACTTCAACTTTGACACTGATTCTTGAACATTATTCTCAAGAATCTGCTGATACTGAGTGGAATCCATGCGACCCTCAACTTTAACAAGATTCCCGGTGCTGTCATTGGCCACTCAGCCCCAAAGCACGATGGACCCGCCCCAAATTTGACAGTCGGTAGCAAGTGTTTTTCTTGGAATGCTGTGTTTTTGTGGCGCCATGCATAACGCCTTGTTGTATGACCAAACAACTCAATATTTGTTTCATCAGTCCACAGGACCTTCTTCCAAAATTAAACTAGCTTGTCCAAATGTGCTTTTGCATACCTCAGGTGACTCTGTTTGTGGTGTGCATGCAGAAACGGCTTCTTTCGCATCACTCTCCCATATAGCTTCTCCTTGTGCAGTGTGCGCTGTATTGTTGACCGATGCACAGTGACACCATCTGCAGCAAGATGATGCTGCAGGTCTTTGGAGGTGGTCTGTGGATTGTTCTTGACTGTTCTCACCATTCTTCTTCTCTGCCTTTCTGATATTCTTGTTGGCCTGCCTCTTCTGGCCTTTACAAGAACTGTCCCTGTGGTCTTCCATTTCTTTACTATGTTCCTCACAGTGGAAACTGACAGGTTAAATCTCTGAGACAACTTTTTGTATCCTTCCCCTGAACAACTATGTTGAACTATCTTTTTTTTCAGATCATTTGAGAGCTGTTTTGAGGAGCCCATGATGCCACTCCTCAGAGAAGATGCAACTAGGAGAACAACTTGCAAGTGGACACCTGAAATAGCTTTTCTCATGATTGGATACACTGGGCTATGAAGTCCAAAGCTCAATAAGGTTACCAAACCAATTTAGTGCTTCAGTAAGTCAGTAAAAAGTAGTTAGGAGTATTCAAATCATGAAAATCAGAAGGGTGCCTATACTTTTGCACCTGTCAAATCTTGAAATAATGCATATTTCACATTTTTGGTTAGTACAATAAACCTCATTTCAAACCTGAAATATTACTGTGTCCATCAGTTATTACATATATCACAAACTTTTACATATGACTGTATGTGTATCCATGTCCTGAGCATGGATATCGTGTTAAACACAGTAGGGCCTGAAAGGGAAGAAGCACTGTTTGACTTTTGAAGTGCAAAATTGGCTGGAGAAGGTAGTGAAAGCCATGATGCACTTACAGAGTTCCTAATGTGCCTAAACAGGGGAAACCCCTCAAGGAATTTATCTAGAGGTGTGAAGATTATCTTGAACCCACAGGTGCTTCCCAGAATTTTATAATGTTGAGCCATGAAAATATAAAATCTAATGTTTCCCACAAACATGCTGCTATAGCATCAAATTGTTCATTTTCAGAAGGGTAAAAGGAGAAGCGGACCATACAATTTGTTGCACAATTTTTTTTGGAGTACACAAATACCCCCCCATATGTGGTGGAAAACTACTGTTCGGGCACATGGCAGGGCTCAGAAGCGATTGGGCACTATTCAAGGCAAGATTTCGCAGGAATAGACTACTGCAAGCACCATGTTTCATTAGAGGAGCCACTCTAGTGCCAAAACAGCATAAACCACCTACATTTGACCCTATTTTGTAGAGTTCATCTCTCGAGAAATTCATCTAGGGGTGTAGTGAGCCTTTTAAACCCACAGATGAATCACAGAATTTTGTCACACTGGGCTATGGAAATGAAAAAAATTAATTTTTTTTCCCACTAAAATATTTTTAATTTTAAAAAAGCTATGAAGAGGAAATGGTCTATGTAATTTGCTATGTAATTTCTCCTGAGTTCGCCAATATCCGATATGTGGTTAGAAACTACTTTTTTTTTAATCATGGTGCACAGTCAATAGGGAAGGAGATTCATCTCGAAATTCACATTTTGGTAGAATGGTCATTTCACATCGGCAAAGACCCCTGAGGTGCCAGATTTCAAAAGCTGCACCCCTCAGTTAATACATCTAGTGATACAGTGAGAATATATCACGCCACAGACTAGGGAGTGTCCAGATGCAGTGCGTGACAATGGTGCATGGACCAACAGTGTCTGGTACACTACACAAAACAACAGACTGGGGGGCATATACAATAGAGGGCCCTGCTCCTAGGGAATGGGGGAAAGGAGACCTCCTGCACTCTCCTGTGACCATGCCATGATCTCCCTACCGTCCCTATATGGGTTCTTTCATCCCATCGCTGGGCAGGAAATCTAGTCCCTTGCTGGTCCTGATTTTAACCGGTTCACCAAATATAAGTTCTAGAGTTAGCCAATTTAAATGGGCCAAGAACTACAGGAATAACTTCTTACTGTAGTTTTTGGTCCTAATTTTAACCCTCAATAGAGAGATGGCCGGCGGGACCGCTAGTCCAAACCGCCGCACTAATAACAACAAGAGGTAAGGAAAGACAGTCAGGGAAACAACAAAACAGTTTCATGCCACACTCCTAAGCAGTAGACGGCTTGGCAATGGTCAGCTTCCCCAGAGTAGCATCTTCACCTCAGGTAGCTAGGCCAGGAATGGAGTTCAATCACAAGCAAGGAATGCTGAATCATGTGACAATATAAATGAGATGGCAGTGATCACAAAGTAGCCACACCTGGGAAGAGAACTAAGGAGCTAGCTAGCAACAGAAACTGACATTAAGTCCTACACTACCAAAAAAAAGAAACACATTTAATCTGAAGTCTCCATACAGGAACAAGACACAGGTGCCAATTCTGTCACAGACTCGAGACAGAATATTGACATTTTGGGTCAGTTCATATGCGTATCCTGTGGTCTACGCTGAGCACCTACATTGGGATTTCCTACTAAATACCTGATTCAGATGAAACCCCTAATGAGGCAGCTAAAGTTACTACTCTAGACTCTGTTTGGTCTCTGTTTACTTGTATCCGGCTTTTCAGAGGTGCACAAACCTGTGGACAACGGTGCTTTTGCGCACCTAAATATATGCCTATAAAGAGAGACACCACTGGATGATAAGTCAGACAGAGATCACAATGACCACCTCTGCCTCCTTATAAGAAATCTCTGTGACGTGCTATGACGCGCATATCACATGACCGTGAGCAGCCAATCAGCGATCTTGATAGGTCCGGGAAGGTCGATACCTGCGGTTGTGTCGGCACCCGGCTCCCGGAACACCCGGCGGAGAGGTAAGTATTCAATTTTTATTATTTTGAACACATTTGGATTACTTTAATTTGGGTTTCGCAGTGTATATTAATACACTACAAAAGCCAAAAGGGGCTGGCACAGATGTTACACAGGGGAGCATTGTTCCTCCCCTGTGTGACATCATATTCTGCAGCGCCGGCATATTCCCACTGGAATTGCGCATTGTCTGAACGGTGATGCATAATTCCAGTGTGAATAATGGGCTCCTATGGGAGAAAGCGCGGGCTCAGGTGCGTAAAGCATTGGCATGGTCATTCTTTTTACGCCCGCGCTTTCTCCCATAACATCGCTGCGTATATTTACACATTATCTGAACGGCAAAGTGAATTTCACATTTACTTTGCCGGCAGACGCACATGCCCTTGCACTTTTTTGAAAAGCGTGCGCAAAAAAGCGCAGTGTGTGAACGTAGCCTAAATGTGAGCCAAGCTTTACTGCTATCTTTGGGAGGAAGAATGAGAAAATCAGCAGAAGGTCGAGAATTGGTTTTATTTCTTTTTAAACTCCATTCACTGTGCGGTATAAGTGATTAAATGGCTTTATTCTTCAGGTCAGTGCGATTACTGCAATACCAGATTTATATGGTTTTCATATGTATGGCTGCTATTACACACTAAGAAATGCTGTTTTTTTTTTGGATTGCCATATTTAGAGATCTATATATTTTCTGTATTTCTGCTGAAAGAATCATGTGATTCTGGCTTCACACCACGGCGCAGTCCGGGGCTGTCAGGCATGAACCTGACAGCCCCCGACCAGAACAGCACACAGAAATGGAGGACCAAATGTGCCCTCCGGTCCTGTGTGCAGCCGGATGGCTGTAATTGCAGCCGCAGCTGCTGACTTTTCAAGATCGCGGCTAGCATGGAGCTAGCCGCGGTCCTGAAACAACAGCAGCGTGCAGCCGCCGGTATCCGTTTCCCGGATTCGCCCGGACCGGGGCAATCCGGCCCCATAGGCTCCCATGTTAGTGAGAACCGGATTGCCCCGGATCAGGGAGAATCCGGGACAATCTGGGAAAATCCGGGATCCGGCATTTAGAGGTGATTTTTCTCCCCAGACACAAAAAACATTGCAAGCAACATTTTTGTGTCCGGTGAGAATAATCAGAATTCTCCCGGATTCCACCGCAGAGATGGCAGAGAGCTGTCATCCGGCTCCATCCGGCCCCATAGGTTACTATGGGGCCAAAAACCGGTCCAGGGCTGTCTGGTTTACATCGGACAGCCCCGGACCGGACCTTGCCGAGGTGTGAAGCCAGCCTGAGTGTTTGATTTTTGCAGGATGAAATGCAGTGATGCTTTTATTGGTGCCATTTTTGGGCACATATCATTTTTTGATTGCTTTCCATTCTGATTTTTAGTAGGCAGAATGAACAAAAATCAGCAATTCAGGATATTTTTTTTATGCCTTCTGCCTGTAGCAAAAGTGATAAAAGAGTTTTATTCTTGGGGTCAATATGATTACAACAATACCATATTTATTCGATTTGTTATGTTTTTCTGGTTTTGCACAATAAAAGCTATTTTATAGAAGAATTGTTTGTGCATTGCTATATTCTGACAGCTACACCTTTCTGATTTTTTTCCTGTCTGAGCTTGTTGTTTGTGGAATATGTCGTTTCCAACTACGCCATTTTTATTCACATTCTTTTTTTTTGCATTTTATTCAACTGTTTGTTTAATGGTTTATGTAAAAGCAGTTTTATGCTAGGTTTTTTATTTATTTTTTACAGTGTTCACTCAATGGGTTAAATAGCGTGACAGTTTTATAGGTTGTGCTGTCATGAATGTGGACATAACAAATGTTTTCTTTGTATATTTCTGTTTTCACAAAAATATACGTATTGCTATAAGGATTTTTCTTTTTTTTTTCGTTGTTATTTTTTTAAGATATTGTTGAAATTTAAAAAAAAAAATGTAAACTTTTTTACTTAGTTCCTCTACGGGAATTCAACATTCATTAGTCTGATCGCTGATATGATGCATTCTCTGAAACAGCCTGGCAATGCATTATACCTGAATGGTTTAAGTTGAATGGAGCAGGACAGGTCAGATATGACCTTGGTCAGATGTGACATTATTGAAGTGTGACATTTTAAAGTGTCACATCAGAAATATACCAGAAATAACACAGAAGTAACCGGAAGGTACCAGCAATACCTGCCTGCTAACTGTCTTTGTTACTTTACTTTCAACAATTTTTTTTCCCCTATGTCCTTTATTTCAATATATATTGTTCTATGTGCCCTTGCCATTCATCTTTACCGCCCCATCTCCCCTCCATCACCTCTCATCCACATAAGCCCCTCTCTCCTTCCCTCTACTTTATAGAGCTCCCCCATACTCTCTTCAACATACCACCATGTTCCAGGGTGTGGCATCAGAAACAAAGTCACAATTACAAAAACTATTTGCCTTTGCTCTTTTCACTGCTGCTCCTCTCAGGCGATATCTCTCCAAATCCTTGTCCATCTTCCACCGACTTCAACCCCTCTCCCACCACACATAGAAATCATGCTAACCTTATTAATATTACCTGCTTGCCTTCATCTCCCTATTTTAACTGCGCTCTCTGGAATCCACGGTCTGTATGCAACAAGCTTCCCTTCATCCATAACTACTTTCTCACTAACTCTCTTAACCTCCTGGCTCTCAAAGAAACCTGGATCCAGGATTCAGACACAGTGTCTCCTGACGCTATTTCTTATGGCGGCTTACATTTTTCTCATTCCACAAGACCTTGGAAAAAACATGGTGGTGGAGTTGGCTTACGCCTGTCCCCACAATGTAACTTCCAGGTCATCCCTCCAGCCCCATCACTTTCATTCCCCTCTTTTGAGGTCTACACAAATAGGCTCTTCTGTCTCCTCCCCCTCAGAGTAGTGGTGGTATACCGCCCCCCAGGGTCACCCACCCAGTTCCTCGACCATTTCTCTGCGTGGCTGCCGCACTTCATATCCTCAGGATTACCAACCCTTATTCTGGGAGACTTTAACATCCCCATAAACAACCCCATCTCCCCATCTGCATCCCAGCTCCTGTCTCTAACCACATCTCTTAGCTCTCAACCTCTGAGACACACAAGGATGGTAACACCCTTGGCCTGATCTTTGCCCGGCACTTCTCAACCTCCTCCTTAAATAATTCACCTCTTCCCCTCTCTGACCACAACATTCTCTCTTTTATGCTCACAAACCTTCGCCCACCCCAGCACAGTCCGACCTATCACACATCCAGAAATCTACAGGCCATTAACCCTTATACACTCACAGACTCTCTATACTCATCACTATCCCCAATCTTCTCATTCTCCTGTCCCGATCTGGCAGTAAATTACCTAAATGACTATCTCAGAAGCACCCTGGACCAAGTAATGCCCCTCACCCTCAGAACCTCCAAACACAGAGTGAACCAGCCCTGGCTCACACCGCAAATTTGATTCCTCCAGCGATGCTCTAGGAGTGCTGAACATCTATGGAGCAAAACCCGTACACCAGAAAACTTCACTCACTATAAATTTATGCTAAGAACTTATAACTCTGCCCTTCACCTTGCCAAACAAACCTACTTCACCACCCTGATCTCCTTACTATCCAACAAATAAAAAAAAAACTCTTTGACACCTTCCACTCTCTCCTCAGTCCTAAAGTGCAGGCCCCAATCACTGACCTCAGTGCTGATGATCTGAAATAGAAAACATCCGTCAGGGAATCAACTCCCAACCTCAAATCGCTGTTACCCCTAACTTTCCCCGCATTTCCTCCGGTTCGCTCTCCACATTCGACCCAGTCACAGAAGAAGACGTCTCCAGGCTCCTCTCTTCCTCTCGTCCCCCCACATGCACTGCTGACCCCATCCCCTCACACCTACTCCAGTCTCTTTCTCCAGTGGTCACCACTCACCTAACCAAAATCTTCAATCTCTCCCTCTCATCTGGCATCTTCCCCTCCTCCTTCAAACACTCTATCGTTACACCATTATCAAAGAAAACCTCTCTCGACCCATCCTGCACAAACAACTACAGACTAGTCTCCAATCTCCACTTCATCTCTAAACTCCTGGAGCGCCTGGTCTACTCCCGCCTCACTCATTAACTCTCCACTCACTCTCTTCTAGACCCATTACAGTCTGGTTTCTGCCCCTCACATTCTACAGAAACTGCTCTCACCAAAGTGACCAACGACCTTCTGACAGCAAAACGTAATGGTGACCACTTATTCTTCTTGATCTCTCTGCAGCCTTTGACACTGTTGACCACCATCTCCTACTCTCCATGCTGCACTCCATCGGCATCAAGGACACGGCTCTCTCCTGGTTCTCTTCCTATCTTTCTGACAGCTCTTTCAGTGTATCATTTGCTGACTCCACTTCCTTCCCTTTTCCTCTCACTATTGGGGCCCCTCAGGGTTCAGTCCTTGGACCTCTTCTCTTCTCTCTCTTAACTGCCCCAATTGGACACACCATCAGCAGATTTGTCTTTCGGTACCATCTTTATGCTGATGACACACAACTTTACACTTCAGCCCCCGACTTAACTCCCGCTGTAATAAAGAACACCAACGACTGCCTAACTGCAGTTTCCAATATCATGTCCGCTCTCTATGTGAAACTCAACCTTTCCAAAACTGGACTTCTTCTGCTCCCACCCTCCACTAACCTCCCTAAATATGACATCTCTCTCAGTGTGCGGCACCACGTTAACGTGTGGCGCCCCTGCGACCAGGGTGGCCACATAGGGAACTACAGCCAGGTAGGAGGAAAGACAGTTTATACACTAAACACTCTCACAGACATCCCACACACCACTAGGAGGAAGCACCCAACCCGGAGCCCGGAACTCTAGGCGGGCAAGGGGTGGTGGGTTTAAAGGACAGTGGGTGAGGAGCATGTAGGTCAGGTGACAGAAGGTACAATTAGAGGAAGAGGAGGAGGAGGGAGTTAGTAGGCCAAGGGTGCCGAGCTGAAAAGACACAGTAGGCCGGAGTAGGCTGAGAAGCAAAGACAGAGACACACGTCCCGGTGGGGTTGGGCTGATGGAGACGCAGAATCCACAGAGTCACAGAAACCATGGAGAGAAAGCTCGCCCATAGCCGGCATCCCAGGGGAGTGTGAGGAAAGAGACCGGACCAGCAGCACTGGGTCCGAAGAACACAGCAGCATCGACCAACTACAGGCGGAGTAGTCTTCCCTATTGAAGCTGGAGTCACACGGGTAAGAAGGAGCCTGGTAGTGCCTTACAGGAGAGGGCTATTGCAGGCTAGGCAAACAGCAGAGTGTCGGCTCTGAAGGGGACCGAAAATTCACCCGGTATCCCTAGATTCACTGACGGGGAGCCCCAATTCTAAGTTGGAGTTCCCACACCAAGGATAGGAAGCACAGCAGCAACCACGAGGACCCACAGGGGTCCGAGCTGCCGCTATACTGTCCGGAGACACTTTAGAGAGAGAAACCACAGCCTGAAAGGACACTACTAAGAGTGAAGGGTCTCAGAGGGAGACAGCCTGGCTGCAGTGGGTTTAGCAAAAACCGGAGTAAAGTGACTGTAACTTGTGTTGAAAAACTGTACTGAAAACTGCTGTTAACTGTGAAGGAACTGACAAGTAAACCCGGTGAACCCTGCCTGTGTTTCCGTGTTTGATTCCAGAGATAAAGAACTGTTTTCACACCTTTCATTCCTGTCAGGAGCAGCCCGACCCACGGCGGGCTCATCCATCTGGCTGCAGCCCATCCATCCTCCTGGCAGAGAAGCGCTGCAGCGGTGGTCCCATTATTGACCACAAACCGTGGGTAGCGTCACGACAAACATTATCCCCTGTATATATCCCCTTTTACTTGTGAGAACCCGGGACAAGGTCCGGACCAGAACCTCCGTGACATCCCCACCAGTCTCAAGTGGATCACAAACAATGCTTGGTGGCCAGTTATACTGATCCTATCTGTTCCTCATCTCCTCAAGTTGACTATACCATTATTGTAAATAAGCCCCTGTACTTTGTGTCACCCCCACCTCATTGTTAGATTGTAAGCTCTTATGAGCAGGGATGCCATTATTTTGCTCTAATTATTGTAATGTATTATATTTTCTGATAACTGTATTGTATTGTTTTTGTATTGTTGTGTTTTATCATATTATTGTATTGTATACCCTCTGAATTGTGAAGCGCTGTGGAATATGGAGGCGCTATATAAATAAAGATTACTTACTTACCTGTCAGTGATGCCGTGACAGAAGCCTCTTAAGGCCCCTTTACACGCACAGATAATTATGCAAAGATTGTTCGCAGATCTCTGGTTGCAGTGAAATCATGGACACATTGTTACATTTGTACACGGCCACAAAATGGAACATTGTGTCCATGATCTCACTGCAATCAGAGATCTGCAAACAATCTTTGCACAATTATCTGTGCGTGTAAAGGGGTCTTTACACAATATTCCTGGCATGATCTAACAAGCTTGTCGAAGTTGGATGGCATGGAGGTCATCATGAGGACCTTACCATGACTTCCAGCATGGATGTCACGGTGGTGCCGATGAGACAGGAGAGGGAGCCATCACCTTCTCCCAGGTTCCTAATTATTACAATTGTTATCAATCGTGGCACTTAGTGTGTTAAACAGGCATTGGCATTGCAGGCACTGCTCCTAGCTGTAAGAGCTGGGTCTCGGCTGTCACTTAACCTAAGTATTCCACGGCAATGGTGTGGGCACAGCACCTGTAACCCTGTACAATCGCCAAGACGTAATGAGCAGTGGGTGATATTGTTGTACAAGTAAGTTATTTCTTGAAGTAACTCAGGCCATTCTTTCCTTTCTTGAGAGAACATTATTCAACATGTCAAGCAAAGTTTTGTTTATCCTTTTGCACAATCCATTGCATTGGGAATGGTAAGCAGTTGTGCAAAGTTTCTTGCAACCATAGAGTGTACACAGTTCTTGGAATAAATCAGACTTAAATTCTGAACCTTGATCTGTGAAGGCCACTTTACACACACAGATATCTGTGACCAACTTATGAACAGATCTCTGGTTGCAGTGAAATCATGGACACATTGTTCCATTTTGTACACAGCCACAAAATGGAGCAATGTGTCCATGATTTCACTGCAACCAGAGATCTGTTCAGAAGTTGGTCACAGATATCTGTGTGTGTAAAGTGGCCTTTAGGACCTGCTCGGGATATCTATTAAGGTCTCATAAAGTGTTTCCATAACATCATAGCAGTGGTTCGAGCAGTCTAATCTCTAACAGGCACGTCCACAACGAATTTGGTGTAGTAGTTGCTGATAATCAGCGCATAGAGGCAGGGCTGCCACTAGGAATTTCGGGGCCCCTTACTGAAAAAAATGTTGGGGCCCCCCTGAGACTCCGCCCAGCCTCCACTCATGCTCCGCCTCCACCCATGCTCCACCTCCACGCATGCTCCGCCTACACCCAAACATACATTATATATATATATAGTGAAAAATTGGAACAGCACCAAAAATTACCTCAATTTATGTGGAAAGCTTTCCCAACCAGCAATCCAGGTGGTTCCTTACAATAGAATAAAAAAAGGAAAAACACTGACCTCTCATCTTCATCGTCGTGCGCTCTGTCCTTTGCTCCCAGTCTCTGCCTCAGCGTTGACAGCTTCAGGTGGTTCCTCCTGCTCCGGAGCCTCGGTGATCTTGGCTTTCTGATCTTCAGGATGAGCGGCAGCGTCCTGTGGAGTGGGGTCAGATCCTGTGACCTCATCAGATTCTCCAAGCACTACAAGGGAGGGCAACAGACTGTGATGTCATCATCAGGGGAGGGACCTGGACCACCCCCACACAAACATCTGCCATGCCCCTGAGCTGACAACACAAAGTCCCAGATGAGAGGTGAACAGATGGCAGAATGTCTAACAGAGAAATCTGGAGGACAGGAGGGAGACGGAGGGGAAAGAGAACAGAGGGAGACGGAGGAGAAAGAGGACAGAGGAAGACTGAGGGGAAAGAGGACAGGAGGGGGATGGAGGAGAAAGAGGGCAGAGAGAGATGGAGGGGAAAGAGGACAGAGGAAGACTGAGGGGAAAGAGGACAGGAGGGGGATGGAGGAGAAAGAGGGCAGAGGGAGATGGAGGGGAAAGAGGACAGAGGGAGACGGAGGAGAAAGAGGACAGAGGAAGACTGAGGGGAAAGAGGACAGGAGGGAGACGGAGGAGAAAGAGGACAGAGGAAGACTGAGGGGAAAGAGGACAGGAGGGAGACAAAGGAGAAAGAGGGCAGAGGGAGATGGAGGGGAAAAAGAGGAAAGAGGACAGGAGGGAGACGGAGAGGAAAGAGGGCAGAGTGGGACGGAGGAGAAAGAGGGCAGAGTGTGACGGAGGAGAAAGAGGGCAGAGTGGGACGGAGGAGAAAGAGGGCAGAGTGGGACGGAGGAGAAAGAGGGCAGAGTGGGACGGAGGAGAACGAGGGCAGAGTGGGACGGAGGAGAACGAGGGCAGAGTGGGACGGAGGAGAACGAGGGCAGAGTGGGACGGAGGAGAAAGAGAGCAGAGTGGGACGGAGGAGAAAGAGGGCAGAGTGGGACGGAGGAGAAAGAGGGCAGAGTGGGACGGAGGAGAAAGAGGGCAGAGTGGGACGGAGGAGAAAGAGGGCAGAGTGGGACGGAGGAGAAAGAGAGCAGAGTGGGACGGAGGAGAAAGAGGGCAGAGTGGGACGGAGGAGAAAGAGGGCAGAGTGGGACGGAGGAGAAAGAGGGCAGAGTGTGACGGAGGAGAAAGAGGGCAGAGGGAGACGGTGAAGAAAGAGGACAGAGGGGGACAGTGAAGAAAGAAGACAGAGGGGGACAGAGGAGATAGTGGACAGAGGGGGACAGAGGAGATAGTGGACAGAGGGGGACAGAGGAGATAGTGGACAGAGGGGGACAGTGAAGAAAGAGGACAGAGGGGGACGGAGGAGATAGTGGACAGAGGGGGACGGAGGAGATAGTGGACAGAGGGGGACGGAGGAGATAGTGGACAGAGGGGGACGGAGGAGATAGTGGACAGAGGGGGACGGAGGAGATAGTGGACAGAGGGGGACGGAGGAGATAGTGGACAGAGGGGGACGGAGGAGATAGTGGACAGAGGGGGATGAAGGAGAAAGAGGACAGTGTAGTCCAGAAGATTGCAGTTTCTCAGCAGTGGTCAGAATGAGTGTCTGGCAGACTGCTCTCCTGTAAGAATAGACAGACTGACCAGTAAGGTTAACACCGTGACCTCTGCCAATCCCTAGATTTTGGTCTGTGACTAGATTGGTGTTTTCTCCTGATCATTGTTCCGAGCCATGTTGTGCTGGCCCCCACTACTAAGCATTTTATGACGAATCATGGGCTGCTCTAACACACACACACACACACACACACACACACACACACACACACACACACACAAAGACACACACAGACACACACATAGACACACACACACACACACACAGACAGACAGACACACACACACACACACACACATAGACACACACACCCTGCAGCTCCAATACACAGCTCCCTCCCCCCTCCCCCATCCCAGGCTGGACTGAAGTCTGTCTGCTATAGTTTAGCAAGGGGCTGTAGAAACAAATGTGGATGTCTGCCTCTGCCATGCTGCCTCTGCCACTTACTCTGCCCCTGCCACGCTGCCTCTGCCATGCATGCTGCCTCATGCTGTGAGCTTCCTTTACAATTGATCATCTGCTGCAGGGATTCCCGGCATTACAAGGGCCCAGACAGTGCAGGAAGCAGAAGACACACGAAGTCCTGCACTCCCCCCACTGTTGTCCTTGTATTGTGCAGCCCCAGCAGGATGCCAGGGTGAGATGATGGGCAGTGAACCTACCTGAGGAGATGGAGGAGCCTGGAGCCCGACAGGCTGGAGTTGCTGGATGCTATGCTGGACAGTTCTGGTAGACAGAGTCTCCTCAGCCCATGTCTCCGAGGCTGCAGCCTCCCACAACTTCCTGCTCATCCAGGTGTCGGTGTGAGGCTGAACTGTCACCGAGAACCCACAGCCTCTGCAGGAATGATCAAAGCCAGCAGCCCGTGCACTGGAACCTCCACCCGGCGGGTGCTGCACCGGCAGGAGATGCTAGCGTGCTGGGGGTGGACCTGCCCTCTGTGCTGCCAGGCAAGAGGCAGACCTCGGCTGCCTATGCTGGTGCCCGCATTACTTCCTGTTTGCGGGCCGCATCGGCAGCTGCCCTGCCTCTGTGATGCTCCGGACAGAAGGTGAGAGATCAGGGGGCGGGGCCCAGGCCCAGCGATGATTCTTCACAGGGGAGGGGGGCCTTCAACAAGACATGAGGGGGCGGGACTCGCTCCAAATGGCCACGCCCCCCGCCGACACGGCTGGGCCCCCCTGCCCCTGTTCTAATGGCCACGCCCCCTCCACTGACGAGCGGGCCCCTTACAGCAGTATGGCCCGTAATGCCCTAACGGCGGCCCTGCATAGAGGTATCCCGTTTGGCTGGGTTGCAGTTTGACATGATCAAGGGCAACAAGCTCCAAAGGACTAGACCACAGAAAAAGCAGTATAACAAACGTGTAAAAGTACTCTGCTATAATAATAATAATATTAATAATAAAAAGCGAGTGCTAGTAAAAAACAGTGTCAAAAACAGGGTACTTAGTTAAAGTGATCCTAAAATAATACGCGTCATACCGGTTTCAACGCCCATACTATGAGGCGAGCTGCCTCTCTGTTGTTTAGCACGCCCATCGCTGCGTGCATATTACGGACAAGGAGGGGGAGAGCGGCACACAGGCCCGCCTGCTGCGGCTTTAAAATTGCAGTGAAAAGCCCAGAACTGAGATATTAAAAGTATGATTTATGAAGAATGCCACAGCGGTTTTGGAAGATACAGGGATGGATGGCAGCAGGTTTACAATCTGCATGGATAGGTATGAAGGGGATATGGGGTTGGCTTCTGGGTTTAGGGTCACTTTAATATGTTTTTTGCAAAAAATGTGCAAAGCCGTTCTACCAGCGCCAAGGTGACCCATATCAGAACGGTCCCTATCTAATTTAAAACCTGATCCTGTATAAGTATACCTCATGGATGCAGGATGAAGACGGGCCAGAGTCCAATATGGACACAGTACAGCAGACAGCACCTTATGTGCCCGGCCCAGAATGGAATGGGTGGGACACTCCCTATCTTACATAACAAAACACTAATGAAAACTTACAATGAGCCGAAGCATAATGTGAACAGGTCTGTAGGGCCATGTTCACACCACCAAATAACTCGACCACAAAAAAACAGTATAACAAACACGTGGAAGTACTCTGCTATAATAATAATAATATTAATAATAAAAAGCGAGTGCTAGTAAAAAACAGTGTCAAAAACAGGGTACTTAGTTAATACGTTTTTTGCAAAAAATGTACAAAGCCGTTCTACCAAGGCCAAGGTGACCCATTTCCGAACGGTCCCTAACTAATTTAAAACCTGATTCTGTATAAGTATAGTAATGGATGCAGGATGAAGATGAGCCAGAGTCCAATATTGACCCAGTGCAGCAGACAGCACCTTATGTGCCTGGTAGAGATGAGCCACCACCCTAGTGTTCGAATTCGATTCGGTTCACCGAATTGGGCATTTGTTCGTCGAATGTTCATCGAATGTTCGTTGAACATCGTCGAATTCTATTGAAAACAATGGCAGCCAAACACAAAGACATACAAACACATAGAAAACACCTTCTAAAGTGTCCAAAAGGTGACAAACTACTCAGAAGATACAACAAACATATGGAAAAGTGAAAACTACATAGAAAATGTGAAAAGAAAAAAGATAGATGAGTAAAAGGGGGAGGAGACACAGATATAGGCATGTCATGCCCTTCCAAAATCAGTTTTTACTACAGTAGTTGTAAGGCATCATGCACACGATGATTATTTGGTGCGTTTCACTTGAGTATCTGTAAGGCCATGTGCAGATGATGATTATTTGGTGAGTTTTACTTCAGTATCTGGAAGGACACATCCCGAAGATAAGTATTTCTTGAGTCTCACTTCAGTATCTGTAAGGCCATGTGCAGATGATGATTATTTGGTGTGTTTTACTCCAGTATCTGTAGGGCCATGTGCAGATGATGATTATTTGGTGCGTTTCCCTTCAGTATCTGTAAGGCCATGTGCAGATGATGATTATTTGGTGCGTTTCACTTCAGTATCTGTAAGGCCATGTGTAGATGATGATTATTTGGTGTGTTTTACTTCAGTATCTGTAAGGCCATGTGCAGATGGTGATTATGTGGTGCGTTTCACTTCAGTATCTGTAAGGCCATGTGTAGATGATGATTATTTGGTGCGTTTCACTTCAGTATCGGTAAGGCCATGTGCAGATGATGATTATTTGGTGTGTTTTACTTCAGTATCTGTAAGGCCACATCCAGAAGATCAGTATTTCTTGAGTTTCACTTTAGTATCTGTAAGGCTATGTGCAAATGATGATAATTTGGTGTGTTTTACCTCAGTATCGGTAAGGCCATGTGCAGATGATGATTATTTGGTGTGTTTTACCTCAGTATCGGTAAGGCCATGTGCAGATGATGATTATCTGGTGTGTTTTACTTCAGTATCTGTAAGGCCACGTCCAGAAGATGAGTATTTCTTGAGTTTCACTTCAGTATCTGTAAGGCCATGTGCAGATGATGATTATTTGGTGTGTTTTACTTCAGTATCTGTAAGGCCATGTGTAGATGATGATTATTTGGTGTGTTTTACTTCAGTATCTGTAAGGCCATGTGTAGATGATGATTATTTGGTGTGTTTCACTTCAGTATCTGTAAGGCCATGTGTAGATGATGATTATTTGGTGTGTTTTTCTTCAGTATCTGTAAGGCCATGTGCAGGTGATGATTATTTGGTGTGTTTTTCTTCAGTATCTGTAAGGCCATGTGTAGATGATGATTATTTGGTGTATTTTATTTCAGTATCTGTAAGGCCATGTGCAGGTGATGATTATTTGGTGCGTTTCACTTCAGTATCGGTAAGGCCATGTGCAGATGATGATTATCTGGTGTGTTTTACTTCAGTATCTGTAAGGCCACGTCCAGAAGATGAGTATTTCTTGAGTTTCACTTTAGTATCTGTAAGGCCATGTGCAAATGATGATAATTTGGTGCGTTTTACCTCAGTATCTGGAAGGCCATGTGCAGGCGATGAGTATTTGGTGCGGTTTTTAACGCAGCATCTGGAAGGCCTCGTGCACACGCTGAGCATTGTGTCACATTTAGGAGACTACAACAAGAGTCTCCATTTTTCCCAAAAATTTGGGCCCAGACACCACTTCAGTGGCATCAATTGCCCCACAGTTGCAAGCTGAATATGGTTGGTGAGGTGACTTTCATGCAGCACATTCCAAAATCCAAAAGCCTTTAGTCTCCCCATGTTATCTGTAAGATTTGTCACCAAAATGTAAGTAGCAGCAAAAAAATCTGGGTAACTATGAAGATTGCAGGAGAAGGGGCTGCAGTCCAAGTCTTGCCATCCCCATGAGTTGTGCGTCAATCCTCTCTATGTAGAAGTTCCTCCACTGCTTCTGCCTCCTCAACCTCGTCTCGGTCCTCCACCTGCACCCAAAGCCTGTCTGGTAATGCCACCCGCGTTCTAACTGCGCACAAGGAATCCTGCACACCTCCTTACTATGATGGCATCAGGCGGTCTGTACCTTGAAATGTATGGGAAATGTGAGTCACACAGCTGAGGAGTTGTGGTCTGCTGTGGAGACCGAGTTTCATCAATGCTTGTGCACTGAACCTGCAGTCAGGGAAGGCCGTGTGCGACAATGCTGCAATGCTGGGTGCAGCCCTCCGCCGGGGTAATGTGACACACGTGCCTTGCATGGCTCACGTCATAAACCTGGTTGTCCAGCAAATTTTTGCACACTATCCATACCTAGATGGTCTTCAGCAGAGAGCACGGTCGCTGTGTGCTCACTTCCGCCGTTCGCATCCCGTAGCTCAACGCCTTGCATCTCTACAGAAGTCGTTCGGCCTGCTAGTTCACCGGCTGAAATGTGATGTGCTGACATGATGGAATTCAACTCTGCACATGTTGCAGCAACTGTGGCAGCACCGACGAATCCTGGTGCAATACGTCATTACGTATAACCTGGGCCTACGAGATCCAGAGGTGGGGCAAATCACACTGCTGGAGTGGTCTGAAATGAATGACCTGTGCACCATTCTGTACAGTATTGAAATTTCGATGAAGATGTTTAGTGATGATTATGGCATTATCAGCATGACTATTCTCGGCATTTACATACTGGAGCACACTTTAACACTAGAACTACTGAGCTCGTAGTCACAGAGGAGAAATACATAGTGCGAAGTAGTCAAAATGACTACCTCAGTAGTTCTAGTGTTAAACAGTATTCGGAGTCAGGTGGTGGCACTAGAGGAGGGGGAGGAAGTACAGGAGGAGTCGTATGCGGAAGGGCTCACAACATCTCCAAGGTGCAGTTGCACTTTATAAATGAGGGTCTACATGATGCTTGCTCAGGACCTTCTTTATCTGGGCCTGGATCCGACTCCAAAAGCTTCTGGGCATCAGTGCAGATCATTACCTCGTCTTGACTCACAAAAGCTTTTGAGCAGACCTCTGATTCCCAGGCTGTAGTATGAGTGAAGAGCGATGCATAGTCAACCATCTGTCTTACCCCATACTCAGATGGGTGGCTAGAGACTTGGGAGCTGTGCGGAAGCAAGTGGGATTGTGGTGACGCCTCTGAGGACTGGTGTATTTGTGAAGTAGAAGTTGAGGTGGAGGAGAGCCTACTTGCTGAAGCACTTGCTATCAATTCAAGCACCTGCTCTTTTTGTGCCTCATCTACAATTGGTATTGATCGTCGTCTGAGTCGTGTCCGTACGAAAGGGATCATTTCAGAATCTCCAAGGAAAGAAGTAGACATCTTACTTTGGCTGGAAGATGCTCTTTCTCCAGCAGATGTTAGACTAGGGTACACATAGCAATCCATTTTTGGAAGTGCTTTTCATGACCAATCCGTTTTTCCTAGGATGCATTTTGTGTCTCCTCTGTCCCTAGACGTTTTTTAGACTTAGTCATTTCTTCATAAAAACGCATATGCGTTAACGCATATGTTAACACATGCGTTAACGCATGGCACCTATATGTACCATGCGTTAAAGCATGCGTTTCCTATAGGGCCCCATGTTAAAAAAACGCATGCATTTTTAAACAGCACCTAAAAACGTTCCTAACAATGTTTCTGGGTAAAAAAACGCTGCTAGCAATGTTTTTGGGTGCAGTAAAAAACGGAGAGGGTGTTTATTACATATAATCCGTTTTTCCATCAGTTTTTGGACTTAGAAAAAAAAAAAGCAAAAGCTGATGCCAAAAACGGACCAAGGCCTTACTCTTGCTTTCCCACATAACCCACGGACACAAACTGTTTTTCCCTTTCCACCACACCTATTCCCCCTTCCTCCAGCAGCAGGCCTTTTGCCACTCATTTTGTATGTGAACAAATTGGCAACTCTGCAATTGTTGGCAAAAAATATTCTGATGGAAATTGAGCAGAGCAGATTGGCCAGACAGTGGTACTAGGCACAAAAAATTATGTTTGCTAGGTGCAGTTAAAAATTAGTAGAATTGTAAAGGTAATATTAATAACAATATTAATAACAAGTTGCTGCTCCTGACCAAATCAATATAGACCAAGCGCCGGCATTGAAAAGTAGTAGACACCAGACACATAGAGTCAGATGTACACCCTTCCTTGGTCAGACCCAAGCTCCAAGTGTCTGTTTATTATAAGACATTTGGTTTTTACTCAAAAAGGGGCTCGGTCAGCCCTACTCAGATGTATTCATTGGTCCATGGGCAATAAGGGGCTCGGTCAGCCCTACTCAGATGTATTCATTGGTCCGTGGGCAATAAGGGGCTCGGTCAGTCCATGGGCGGATCCATGAGGTCATCAAGGGGTGTGGTCTTGATCGAGTATGTTATTCTGTGATTGGTCCGTCTTGCCTGACCTCCAGCTTCGGTGATTGGTCCGTCTTCTTTGGACTCCATCTTGCTCTCAGCACATGGTGTGATGTGGCAGGAAATGGCAGCCATGTTTAAATCACAACTTATACAATGTAAAATAATACACTATATATATCATTTCTCCCATGCCCTTATGTCTTAAGCTTAATGAAGTATTTTGATCTTAAGGCTCTCCTTAACAGTCCCCCCTAAATACTTTATTAACCAATCCCTACCAGAGCCTGTCACATCTGCCCAATGTGCCTTCAACTCTGCCCGCCAGCTGAGAATTGATAACCATTAAAACCCCCCTTGGTACAGACTTACACAACAAACAATGATAGCTGCAATAATTTAAGATGACAAGGATAACAAAGCCTATCTAATCCAGCCATCTCTTCATTTACAGAAAGTATTGGTCCCGGGGATCTTCTACACCTGATTGTAGAGAGTTCAGTTTCTGTACGGCTGCCGTAACCTCCCGGTGGGACCCGTTTTATCTGGAATATTCGTACAATTTTACAAACGCCTCATTATTTTGCTAATACCATGCCCAGGTCTATTCTATTTTGGAGCACCATTATCGATGAAGGGCCTAGTGGGCTAGTTGGTCTGCTAAACCTTGAAGGTCTTCTGTAGTATAATTGACAAATCCCGGTTAATCATAGATGTAATTGATCTAAAACTGTATTCTTACTTATGGCCACTAGGGGTGAGATAAAGGATTCAAAACCTACTTTAACTTGATCTCTGGATTCAAATACATGCAATATGAACCATTCCTATGAACAGATGTTATGAACAACTCTGGGTATATCAGGAGGTATATAGGATCGCGCTATCCGCGTCCTCGGGCCTTTCCTACCTGCTTCACCTCAGTTCCCTACCTGGATACCCAGATTTGTATCACAACACTCATGGATGGACATTTCCGTCTCAGGGCCATATTCTACCACCAGAGATTATTTGGTAACATTTTCCCTTTACACATTAACCCGATTACCTTAAAAATAACATAAAATAGCGCTTTTACGGCTACATATACAAGTTATTAGAGTAATGTCAGTTATACTCAGTGTTATCTACCCTTGAACTAATGGTTTGCTCAGGAACGTGAATGTTTCTCCCTCACTGAGTCCTCATTTATATCGTGTTCCTGTAACCATTTTGCCTTAGTTTGGATATTTCCTATGTATATCAGACATAATGTGGAGTTATAAGGTCATATATGTGACAGTGTATCACTATGTGGTGTATGTCAGTGACTATCATTATCGGAAATCATCATCTGCTGGTGGGGAGTCTCCAACAGTTGCCGCGTCCTTTTCCCTCAGTCTCCACTGAAGTTGCTGTAATTCAGAGTAGCTGGATCGGCCATCTAATCTCGGATCATGGCTCTTTTCTCGCATCTTTTCAGGATCACCCGGTCTCCTGACATGAGACCATGTGCTCCTGAAACTGCTTTAGGATCTGGAATTGAAGAACACATCTCTTTATCACACCCTTTAAACAATTATTTAAGGCTTGGACATCGCTGGTGATTTCATCTGTGGGGAATAAAACACAAATTCTGAAGAACATTGCCTGTAATTCTCCTTACTTGAAGATAGCAACGCAGTGTTTAACCCTTTCTTAACTGGATACTCATCTCACTGATGCTAATATTGCAGCAGCTATCTATTGACCTGTAGTTCTTACCCCCCCCTAGGTGAGAGGTTCATCCGGTCCCATTCATTTAATATCAGACTAGACTTTATTACACACTTAATTTCTATAACGTATAACCCTGTTCAAGGTGTTGGATCGAGAATTATCTTATTTTAACTTATTTACTGAGGAGGAAAATTAAACAAAAACAAACATTTCATCTATGTCTTGCCCGTCTCCTCTACCTTGCACCTTTAATGTTAATCTCCCATTCATATTGTCCACTGTTTTATGCATGATACGTATTGTAGAAAGCTGCTGACTTCCAGATACTGTGAAATACCCTTAATGACCTCCACTATAACACACGCAGCTTTACCTCATCAGGAGCCTCATTTCTACATACCACCTTCATCGGGAGCTTCTCAGAAGTAACGTAGTTTCTGCACTGGATCCTGAAAAGAGATTACCGCAACAGGCACACCCGCATACACCTAATGTGCAGCTGTCTTTATCATCTATCTGCAATCACTGTAATGGTAGAGTGGATGAGGGGTGCATTCGTGGTTCTGCGGGGTCACTACAGATTCTCTTCCATCGTACCAGTCACACATCGTACAAGACTGGGTGTAGTTGGCCACCTTGGTACCCTGGTGCCACCCAAACCTTGTCCACTAAAACACAGGAAGCAGTTAATGACAAATGAGTCAGTTCTTGGGTTACCTGAGCCATCATTGAGAAGAGAGTCGTGGCAGAGAACGCTTACCGCCTGGTGTCTACAGACCTTCCTCAGCCGGCTCCCTGCGTGTTGCACTCCTTTCTTTTCAATCACCTGTTTCTGCGGGAGGTAAGAACATCAGGAGTGACAGGGGCCCCTGGTGCCCGGGTCTGCCCTGGTGTCAGGGTCTGAGACTCTCGACTCTAGGCCTCTTCACAGCTTCTGGCAGCTGCACTTGTGCAGGCATTACCTCTGGCTCAATGAGCGCCAGCTCAGGTGTGAGCTGTACCTGGACTCTGCCAGGCTTATCTGAACACAGGAGAGCCTCCATACAGGCTCATACACTCTCTGCGGTCTCTGTAGGTCTTTATGTGACTCTAGGAAAGATCTGCAGATCATCTTACCCTTTGCCAGCTACCCATTCCAGTGATTGCAGATCCCCATCTACCTCCTCATGGCGATATGTCAAGAGGGAGTGGTTTTGCTTTATTACCTCCTGTTGTGTAATCACAGCTCATCCAGTGGTAGAATCCATGAACATCTGTAAAATAACTCAAGATCTGCATTAGTAATGAGCTCATCTGGGGCATGTTCACACATGTTTGCTCTGTCCTCTATTTAAGACAAAAATATAAAGAAGAGACTTAAATATAAAGACGTTAATAAATTATTAAAACTTTAAAAAAACATTGGAAACAGGCACTAACTTTACATCTCACATCTCCCCCCTTTTGGAATCCAATATCCAAAGCATATCTGGATTCAAAAATTATGTTGTTAGCTGAAACCCCCCTCCAGGTACAGGGCTCTGGCTGCTGGATTGAAAATATATCAGTGCAGGGACATGGAATAGAAATGCAAATCACCTGGAATTGATTTGCTAAGTAGGTAAACCCAGCAGACTGTTTGTTCCAGTATATCTACAGTATCATGAATAAAACTACATTCATGTGAAAAAGGTGTCCAAAATATTTAGGGTTGAAGCAGTAAAAATTAAAAAACTATTGATAATTACTTTTACCAATACCCTAAAGTGAGGCTATAAAAATAAAACATGATCTGGGAAGAATTAGATGTTAAAATGTAGCTTAAAAGATACAATGAAGTATGTGGCCTGTTATTTTAGGGGGTGGGGTGGTGCCTCTCTGTGGGACTGGCCTGGTTTGCAATCAAGTCTCCTCCCCCCTAATTCAAACAGTAGCAACAGGCAGGTCATTCACACTTCCTGTTGAATAGAGAGAGGTCATGGACATAACTCCTGGATTTTGTATTTTTCTTTTTCACTTTTCCTGTGGAGTCACAATGATGAAAAACTGCATTCTTCCCTGGATTATCCATTCACCGTTGGCAAAAATTTTTTTTTTTTTTTTTATTTTTTTTATTTATTTATTTATTTATTTTTTTCATCTCATCTTTTCTCTGAGGTATGTTATTTGGTCTCCCATGCCAATTATATATATTTATTTATTTAATCCCAATTAATACTTCATTAATATATGCATTCACATCTTTTACCGTTCCCATTTAGCAATTTCTTATAGCTTTCAGCACATGGTTATATCTGACCAGCACGCTGGACTTCTCTGAACAAGGGAACCTATATGTGCCTTATTTGTATTATTTATTTTTAATTACCAGTATATTCATGTAATCATTCAATCTCTCTGCATTAGCCCATCACATGTCTCTATGTGGGAAGGGGTTGGGGTGGCCTACCTCTTCTTTTGTGTGTGAAACCAGCAGAGTATATTCAAAACTGGTTAGACAACTTTTAGTCCTTACACATCACTTCCTGTCTAAGCCTATTGTCCAAACATTCCTTCATTTCTTTGTCTCTAACCATGTGGCCTTCACTCGGCGGCCATCTTTGCATGGACAAAAGTATATTCCCAGATTCTCAATCTGAAGCAATCCTAACCCATCTTTCCCACACATTCTCTTATACTCCAGCATTTCTAATGTGGCACCCTGGCACCTGTTAGGCACCACAGAAATCCTTAGGTACAAATGGAGTAAGTAACAGCACAGCAAAACCACAACACAAACAACACTTAGAACACCTGGTTTCACCCCGAGCCTCTAGGGGGAGCTAACACTGGTGACTTCTAACCAGTTCCCCCTATAAAAAGAGTCTTGGAGGGAGAAACTTCAGAGTGTGGTAGACGCTACAAGAGCTGCCTGCCTGTGTGAAACCTCCACCCTATGAGGAACACACTAGGCCCTGCTAGCCTGTTAGCCAGTGGAGATCCCTGCAATTGGGATAATAGGAAGAAGGAGATCACCTCTCAGGAATACAGAGTTAATCCGACTCTTTCCTTAATCATCCGGTTACTGGAACCGAAGCTGTGGAAGCTACAAAGCCCTCACAGAGAACCAGCTACATCCAACAGGAGGTTTAGCCACCTGTTCCACCTGATGCACCTACCCACGAGAGCCCAGGGAAGAGTACTGATCCTGCTCAGACCCTTTTACAGTGCCCTCAGTGCTGCTAACCAGGTGAAGCAAGTTCCATTGAACACCCTGCCCGGTCAGGCTGGATTCCACATCCACCCGACCCTAGCACCAGAAGTAGAGAAAGGAAGCCTAACACTGCTTGCTGTGAAACTCCATAAGTGCCAACTTCACTATCCCGGTCCGAGTGTACCTGACTACCAACCAGTAAAGGTACCTAAAAGAGACTTTGTGTGGTTGTGCATTACTCCAGGATTCAGCGCGCAGCGTCCCGCAGCTGCCTCACAACATCTTGCGCAGCTCCCGGCTCCGGGGATTCCCGCTCATCCTGTGGGGAGCGTTCCATCTCGCTGTGTACCATCCCCCGGAGACCCGAACAGCGCTGGTAAAGTTACCAGAACACCCGCAGGTGGCGTCACGAAGACAAATCACCCCACTGTTCCGCCATTCCCCTATTGATCTGGACCACCGGGCCTACACCACCGCAGGCGCGGTTCCGTGACTGGAGGAGAAACAACGCCCGCTACGTGTACCCCCCGGCTACGGTGAGTCAGAATTTGGCGTCACGAACAGGATACGAGCAGGCCCGTTATCACGGGTATTGTGTGCTATTTATTGACTGTAAATATCGAACTGTACATTTGCTCCGCCATTGCTGCGCGAAAAGGCGGGAAAAGAAGGGGCGTGACTGTGCAGAGGGCGCGAAGATTGACCCCGCCCCCACGCTCTGACGACTTCCCCTGTACGCAGCAGGAACCGGAAACTCCCGTGGTGCCTCACTCCTCACCGCGAGGCCGACACTTCCGTTTGCAACCGAGGGCAAGGCTACGCTTAACTAAGGGGGAGCGACCATGAGTAACCCGGCTCCCGATCACGCGGTGCCCCCGCAAGACCAAGCGGTACCTCAAAACATACCTATTGATGGACAGCAACCAGTCGGCGGTATGCTACCGCAACCCGCTCCGATTATGCCGATGTCTCTACCCTACGTTCCTAGCGCGACCTGGTTACCCAAGTACAGCGGTGTACCCAGCACCTTGGAGAACTTCCAGAGGAAGATATGCCAGGCGCTGGACATGTACCCGATGACCGGTAAGCAAAGAGCTTCAGTTATTATGGGACAGTTAACCGGTGCAGCCGAACTGCAGAGCCGCAGCTGGCCTGTAGAAGTTCAGGAATCTGTGGAGCAGATATTCGCTAGATTAACCCGGGTCTTTGAGTGCCATACCGAAGCTGGATTAAGACTGTCATTCTATCGTTGTAACCAAGGGGCACAAGAAACTGTCCTTGATTATTCACTGCGCTTGCAAGAGGCATACAGACTGTTAAAACAAGTCGATCCTGACAGTGCTCGAGATGAGAACAAAGCGTTAATTGGACAATTTATTGTGGGCCTTAAACTATCTGAGGATAGAAAGCAAGCAAGCTGGTGGTCCATACAAAATCCAGGCGCAGAGTTTGACACCTTGAGAGACTTAACAGTTTGGGGACAACGACTCGCTGAAGTACCTGACCCCGCTTCACCGCAGCAGCAGTGCACTGACACCCCTTCCGTGCCGGCAGCAGCATCTCCAATCCCTGCGATTCAGTCCAGCGCACAGACTGTAACACCTGACCGGTTTGATCAACTGTGTGCTAATGTCGAGCAGCTGATGAAGGACGTGGCCAAGCTACAAGCTGGGAGAAGACCCAAGACAGATGCAAGGCCATCGGACAAGATTCAACTCGCCGACAGCCCGGATGACGTTCCGTGGATGAGGAGAAAGACACAGCCGTCGCGAGGAAAACCTGCAGACCGCCGCAGTCCCGACAGACGCCGCAACAGTCAGCAGAACGACTTAGGAGGACGCAACGTGCAATCCCGTCCTTTAAACGAGCGACCCCTGGGCGAGAAGGGCCAACCCCAGGAGTAGACTGTCCAGGCCCTACGTCCAGCTGGGAACACAAGTATGTGGGAGACTGTCCATACTTACCAATCGTCATCGATGGCATCGCTATCTCCGCCTTGATAGACACTGGATCCCAGGTGACATCCATCCCCAGTACCCTTTACAAGCAGTTCTGGCCAGATGTTAAGATAGAACCCCCAAATCCCGAGATGAACCTTGAAGCCACTAATGGTATTCCGGTTACCATAGAGGGACAGTGGGAAGCTACAGTAAAGGTGGGGAGGGTGCAGTTGAAAAACCAGGGTATCTTAGTGGTTCAGGATAAGCCTAACCACAAGGATCCATATGTCATATTGGGTACCAATGTCATGATCAAATGCCTCGATGAAGTGTTGTTTTTACTCCAACAGAGTGCTGAAGCCGGTAAACCCAGAGAAAAAGAGGGCTATCCAAAAGCAGATCAGAGCTCTGGTGTATCAACAACAGGTAACATTGTCAAATGGTGAGATTGGCAGAGTAAGGGTCACAGATCCCATTCCAATTGTGGTACCACCCAGAAGTGAAATGATGATCTGGTGTCGAGCAGCCATAGGCCTCAGAGGGCAGGACTACCAAGCTGTAGTAGAACCTGTAATGTCCGACAGTAGTCCTACGCTCTTGACAGCCAGAGGGTTAGTCGATGTAAGAAAGGGGAGAGTCCCCGTACGCATATTGAATTATGGTGATGACGAAGTCAGACTACCTAGATATGCAACTGTTGCTAAATTGTACCAAGTAAAAGATGATGCTGTGATTGATGTAAAATCCTCAAACCAAACAGTCACTGATGAACCCCCTCACTCCAAAGATCAGTTAGAGAAATGGTGTCAAGACCTCAGTGTAGGAACTGACAATACACCCTCTCACCAGAAAAATGGAGTATACCGGGTGGTTCGGGAGTATGAGCAAGTGTTCAGCAAACACCCACTTGACTTTGGAAGGATTAAAGGGGTACAACATCATATCCCCACAAACAACCATGCACCTATCAAAGAAAGGTACAGGCCTATACCACCCACTCACTACCAGAAAGCAAAAGAGATGCTTCAGGACATGAAAAATGCAGGAGTCATTAGGGATAGCTGTAGTCCCTGGGCCGCACCACTAGTCCTGGTTAAAAAGAAAGATGGTAGTATGAGGATGTGTGTAGATTATAGGCAAATCAACAAAGTCACACACAAGGATGCATACCCGTTACCCCGCATAGAAGAGTCACTAGCTGCACTCAAATCTGCCAACTACTTCTCCACATTAGATCTTACTAGTGGGTACTGGCAGGTTGCCGTTGCAGAGGAGGATCGTGAGAAGACGGCCTTCACTACTCCTATGGGCTTATGCGAGTTCAACAGTATGCCATTCGGTTTGTGTAATGCCCCAGGAACATTCCAGAGACTTATGGAGTGTTGTTTGGGCCACAAGAACTTTGAGACTGTCTTGTTATACCTTGATGATGTCATTGTCTACTCTCAGACCTATGAAGATCACCTCCAACACCTGAGTGAAGTGTTCGAGTCACTGTCCAAGTACGGGATGAAACTGAAACCGTCCAAGTGCCACCTGCTGAAACCCAAGGTCCAATACCTAGGGCATGTGGTCAGCGCCGAAGGCGTAGCACCGGATCCGGATAAAGTAACCGTCATCAAGGACTGGCCAGCACCCATCAACCACAAGGAGGTACGTCAATTCCTAGGACTGGTCGGGTACTACCGACGATTCATCAAAGGCTATACCAAGATAGCCGCCCCCATGCAAGATCTCTTAGTAGGTCAATCCAAAAACGGCAAGATCAGGGGACCCCCGTTCTACTGGGGACCAGAACAGGACAAATCCTTCCAAACGTTAAAAGATGCTTTAACTGGAGAAGAAATCCTGGCTTACCCTGACTACAATCTACCGTTTCTGTTGTACACTGACGCAAGTAATGAAGGTTTAGGAGCAGTCCTATCTCAACGTCAGCAGGGCAAGGAGAAGGTGATAGCCTACGCAAGCAGAAAGCTCCGTCCCACAGAAAGGAACCCGGAAAACTACAGCTCCTTCAAGCTGGAGTTCCTGGCCCTGGTCTGGGCGATCACAGAGCGTTTCAAGCATTACCTGGCATCCGCCCCGTTCACAGCTTTCACAGATAACAACCCTCTAACACACTTAGAGACTGCAAAGCTGGGAGCCCTAGAACAGCGTTGGGTAGCAAGACTCGCTAACTACGACTTCACTGTAAAGTACCGGGCAGGTCACAAAAACGGCAATGCTGATGCCCTGTCCCGAATGCCCCACCTTCCTGAAGAGGGAGAAGACATAGACGACCTGGAAGAGATTGAACTACCTGCTTTCCACCGTTCCGGTACAGCAACATGTCATCAGAGAAACCAGACACGTGTAGAGAGGACCGTGAACCCGTTACCTCACCATGACTGGAAGGAGGCTCAGGCCAACGACCCAGATGTCAGCCTGGTAAGGGATCTCATCACTCAAGAACACGCCAACATGGACTCTGATGCCTCACCAAACGCTAAACGCCTGTGGAAGGAGAAAGGGAGGTTGTTCGTCTACCAAGGTAAACTATGCAGAAGATACCTCAACCCACGAACCCATGAACTCATCTGGCAGATTGTAGTTCCCAAGACTGAAGTCCAAATGATCCTTGAAGCATACCATGATGATGCCGGACACTTTGGATGGAAGAAGCTGGAGAGACTCCTGAAGGATCGGTTCTACTGGGTCGGTATGAGAGGTTCCATTGACAAATGGTGTAAAAACTGTGGACCATGTCACCTTCGAAGGAAAGACCATCTAACTCAGAAAGCTCCGTTGCAGCCAATCGTTACCACCAAACCTCTTGAAATAGTTGCTCTCGACCATGTGAAGCTTACCCCAAGTCGAAACGGGTACACCTACGCTCTCACCATCGTCGATCACTACTCAAGATTCCTGGTAGTCGTTCCAGTTAAGGATTTAACTGCTGAGGTAGCAGCCAAAGCGTTCCAGAGTTACTTCTGTCGCCCCCATGGGTATCCAGACCAGGTCTTAACTGACCAAGGGCCAGCCTTCGAATCAGCTCTTTTCCAAGAATTCTTAGGGCTGTATGGGTGTAAGAAAATCCGCACAACACCTTATCATCCTCAGACGAACGGTTTATGTGAGAAGATGAACCACATAGTCATTGACATGCTCAAGACCTTACCAGTTGAAGAGAGAAATCAATGGCCAGAGAAACTTCCAGATCTCGTGGACATCTACAACCACATACCTGTCAGTTCGACAAATTACACACCTGCCTACTTGATGAGAGCAAGACCAGGTAAACTGCCTATTGATTTGCAGATGGGAACCATTGAACCTACAGAAGATTCTTCTGATGAAGACTGGGTCAGCCAACGCCAAGAAAAGTACAGAAAAGTACAGGAAAGCGTGGAAAGGAACCTCGAAATCAGTAGGGCCAAGCAAGAAAAAGACTTTAACAAGCACGCCTCAGCTGAACCACTAGCTATAGGTGATGTAGTGCTGAAAAGAAAAAGAAAAACTAACAAATTGGATAACAGTTGGGAATCTATACCCTACACCGTTATGCCGTCACACTTTGATAACTCAAAAACTTGTGTTATTAGCAAAGACAATGGGAACACTATTGCAACTGTCTCAAGGGATCATTTGAAGAAATGTCCGCCACAGTTAATCCCACAAGCAACCAGTTACCCTACTGTAACTACAGATGAAGAAACAAAAGAAAATCTCGTCCTTACAGAAATTGGATACTTACCAGCTGATTGGCCACAAATAGGTGATGCATTCCTCATACCAGTTATGCACTTCTACCAGCCTACAGAAGGTCAGCCAAAGCCAAATCCAATTCCACAAGTCCAACAAGAAGAAGTCCAAGTGCAAGAATTGCAGCCTGTTATCATGGAACCTGAGATTCCTGTAATCGGTCAGCCTGCTAGTCCCACAGTAAGAGAAGCCATTCCTAATCAACTACCTACAGAGGTCAGTCCAGTTGATAGACTCCGCACTTACTATGGTCTTACACAAAGCAGACATAGAGAAGTACCAACCACTTCGTACACTACACCAACAGCTTTGGAAACACCCACACTACGCAGATCCACACGTAGTACATTAGGTCAACCCCCACATAAACTTGGAGAATGGGTTTAAAATGTAGTGGAAAATATAACCTGTAAGTGTTTGTATATAATACTGTTTTTCAAAACCTGTAAAAAGTAGTGTACAGAAGGGTGGAGGAACTGGGCTATGTCCCAAGTATACTAAGTTGGGGACAGAAAGCGCCTGGTAAGGTATAGAAGGTTAGTACCGGCCTCCCAAGCAGAGACACCCGTAGGGAATGTAAAAAGTTTACCATGTATCCCTGGACTTTACCTTTTTCCTTTCCATAAACTTTGAACAATTGTCACAGGACTTGTGTGACCACTAACTTTACCTTTTTCCAGCCTGCGGCAGAAGGACTAGTGCCGTACGGACTGCTTTTCACCTTTTCCACATTTTTCACTTCCTTTTCAGTGATTTTTGTGTTTTCTTTAAGACTTTGTAAATTGAATGTTATAAAATGCTTAGTGTTAAGTTGTAAAAATAACCTTTTGCTCAGCCGGGAGAACTGAGGTTAACTAAGGGGGAATGTGGCACCCTGGCACCTGTTAGGCACCACAGAAATCCTTAGGTACAAATGGAGTAAGTAACAGCACAGCAAAACCACAACACAAACAACACTTAGAACACCTGGTTTCACCCCGAGCCTCTAGGGGGAGCTAACACTGGTGACTTCTAACCAGTTCCCCCTATAAAAAGAGTCTTGGAGGGAGAAACTTCAGAGTGTGGTAGACGCTACAAGAGCTGCCTGCCTGTGTGAAACCTCCACCCTATGAGGAACACACTAGGCCCTGCTAGCCTGTTAGCCAGTGGAGATCCCTGCAATTGGGATAATAGGAAGAAGGAGATCACCTCTCAGGAATACAGAGTTAATCCGACTCTTTCCTTAATCATCCGGTTACTGGAACCGAAGCTGTGGAAGCTACAAAGCCCTCACAGAGAACCAGCTACATCCAACAGGAGGTTTAGCCACCTGTTCCACCTGATGCACCTACCCACGAGAGCCCAGGGAAGAGTACTGATCCTGCTCAGACCCTTTTACAGTGCCCTCAGTGCTGCTAACCAGGTGAAGCAAGTTCCATTGAACACCCTGCCCGGTCAGGCTGGATTCCACATCCACCCGACCCTAGCACCAGAAGTAGAGAAAGGAAGCCTAACACTGCTTGCTGTGAAACTCCATAAGTGCCAACTTCACTATCCCGGTCCGAGTGTACCTGACTACCAACCAGTAAAGGTACCTAAAAGAGACTTTGTGTGGTTGTGCATTACTCCAGGATTCAGCGCGCAGCGTCCCGCAGCTGCCTCACAACATCTTGCGCAGCTCCCGGCTCCGGGGATTCCCGCTCATCCTGTGGGGAGCGTTCCATCTCGCTGTGTACCATCCCCCGGAGACCCGAACAGCGCTGGTAAAGTTACCAGAACACCCGCAGGTGGCGTCACGAAGACAAATCACCCCACTGTTCCGCCATTCCCCTATTGATCTGGACCACCGGGCCTACACCACCGCAGGCGCGGTTCCGTGACTGGAGGAGAAACAACGCCCGCTACGTGTACCCCCCGGCTACGGTGAGTCACTGTCTTAACACTATTTAAACTCTCATTTCTCTGCTGTCTTACATTTGTTTTAGAATATCTGCTATTTACTTACATATTTTCATTTATGCTTGACAAGTCTCTCATACTTGCCATATGCTAGCATCTTTTAAGGGCACAAAATCCAAGCACTAGTTACCACAAGGCCCATTTACAAGAGCACATGCCATCACACAAACTGGCTGACATCAGAGAGCACATGCCAACACACAAACTAGCTGACATCAGAGAGCACATGCCAACACACAAACTGGCTGACATCAGAGAGCACATGCCAACACACAAACTGGCTGCCAGAGGTATTACCTCCCACAAAATGGCCGCCCCCAGAGGCGGTCTGAGAACCACCAACAAAAGAAACATGTGCTCCACCAACAAATTGGCCCCCCAACAAAGAAACATGTGCTCCAGCTTATGGTGGTGGGAATTCACATTGTACAGTTCTATAATACACATAACTTAAACTTTTGTCTTTCTTTTTCCTTTCCTCTTCTATCCAATTTTCTCTATACAAACTGTAAGAGACTCTTTCCCATGCCCCTAGCAGTATATAACAATCCATTACCTTCCAAAACATCTTGTCTCTCTTTTAACCCAATCTTCACTGCACTTCTGCCATTCCACACAACTTCATAAGCTATGTGCATCATTTAACATGACTTTTCCCTTCACGAGTCACAAGTAATGTACACAGATCTATCTTGCCATCTGAATTAGGCTTAGGGCCTTTACGACACAGCTGCATTAACTTCTCCATCTCTCTCTGTATAGACTAAGATGATGGACACAAAACAAACACTTAAGACTGGGGAGATGACAAACCTGGCACAAGACCTTCACAGCCGTCTACACTTCCTATCTGTACCTGTCTGATTTCCGTGTTCTGTAGACTACTATCAGGGCATGTACTGAGTCAAGTTACTCTAAGTAACATGCCCCTATGGGAGTCCAGTTACTCGACCTATTCCAGCACAGGTGACCACTTTGATCTATCCCATCTCCAGACACTGCTCAAAAACCCTCTTTCCTACCAGTCATCTCCCCTAACACAAAACATATAACAGGCAGCAGCAACTTAGCATGACGGTTCTTCCGCAATCAAATGGCCAACAGCGGAGATTACCCCATCTGCCGTCTTCAGAGACCCTAAAAGACCGGACGCGGTCAGGCAATCTGCACAGGGTACCCCGAAAAACAGGTAAAGTCAACAGATTATAATAAAATCAGCAGACTTACCGTTTTTGTTAGGGAGGTGATCAGTCTCCTGGCTCGGGGTACTCAGTGCGTCCTGCCGTCTCCTTCACCGGTCATTTAAGGTTTGGGGATTCTCCTCTGCTGTCCCACGTTGGAGCGCCAATTGTAAAGGTAATATTAATAACAATATTAATAACAAGTTGCTGCTCCTGACCAAATCAATATAGACCAAGCGCCGGCATTGAAAAGTAGTAGACACCAGACACATAGAGTCAGATGTACACCCTTCCTTGGTCAGACCCAAGCTCCAAGTGTCTGTTTATTATAAGACATTTGGTTTTTACTCAAAAAGGGGCTCGGTCAGCCCTACTCAGATGTATTCATTGGTCCATGGGCAATAAGGGGCTCGGTCAGCCCTACTCAGATGTATTCATTGGTCCGTGGGCAATAAGGGCTCGGTCAGTCCATGGGCGGATCCATGAGGTCATCAAGGGGTGTGGTCTTGATCGAGTATGTTATTCTGTGATTGGTCCGTCTTGCCTGACCTCCAGCTTCGGTGATTGGTCCGTCTTCTTTGGACTCCATCTTGCTCTCAGCACATGGTGTGATGTGGCAGGAAATGGCAGCCATGTTTAAATCACAACTTATACAATGTAAAATAATACACTATATATATCATTTCTCCCATGCCCTTATGCCTTAAGCTTAATGAAGTATTTTGATCTTAAGGCTCTCCTTAACAGAATGAACTACACTCAAGGTGTACCTGGATGTATTATACGTGGCCTACAGTAATGTTTTTTGTGGACACTGCTTTTAGGCAAAAAATGACAGGTTTGCTAGGAGCAGTAAAAAATTAGTAGAATCAACTACACAGGCGGTGTAACTTCTCTCACAAGTGGGCTACACCACTGTGGGACACTGCTAGACTGCTACTAGCCCGAACAAAGTGCCTGGACTAGCTGCAGCAAAAAAATGCCTAATTAAGACAAGTGGTGTAGCTTTCTTCACAGCAGTGCTACACTACCTGCCTTAATGGATTCAAAGAGCTATATTACTGTGGCCAGATGCTGTAAGAAAGACTTGCACAGCACTGGCACACACCTGACACACCCCTGCCTGGCAAAAACTAATAAAGACTGCTCTAACCTAGCCCTGATAAGGGCTGCAATTAAAACTAGTCCCTGCTTCTGTGACACCCTGTGCCAGGTCACCACAGACTCCCTTGGGACATCCTCCCCCACCCCTGTAGACTGTGAGCCCTCATGGACAGGAACCTCTCCCGTCGTGTATCAGCAAGCATTGACTGCTCATATGTACTGTACCTGTCCTTGTTACCCCCACGCCTTATGTAAAGCGCCATGGAACCAATGGCGCTATATAAATAAATAAATAATAATAATAATAATGATAAAATGGAAGGATGTAACACAGCGAGCAGACCCCACTAACACACAACACCTTTCACCCCAGACCTGTAGGGGGAGCTACACTTGTTGTCTTAAGCCAGTTCCCCCTATAAATACGGGTCCTGGAGGAGAAAACACGAGAGTGTGCAGTCGCTATAGAACTGTGAAGAGCTGAGTGAGCTGAACTGGTACTGGAGCCGTGCTAGGCCCATACCAGAGACATCTGAAACAGTGGTAGACCCACAGAATAGGGGTCACAGGCAGAGGAGAAAGAAACGTGTACAAGAAGGGGCAGAGGAGTCATACCGACTCACCCTAGTAGAGTTTCGGTCACTGGGTCCGAGCTACAGAGACACAGAGAACAGGCCCTGCAGAGAAACCAGCACTACAAAGGGGGTTTAGCTCCCTGGACATCCGAAGCACCACCAAATGAGAGCCCGGAGTCTAGGCCAGACAGAAAGTCCCATAGAAGTGCCCTCAGTGCAGAAAACCCGGGTGTAAAGAGTCACACAGAAAGTGAAGTAACAGTCTTGTCGGGTTCCATGCCTGCCAGACCCAGACAGAGTAACAGACACAAGGAGGCCTACAACCCTGCTCGCTGTGGAAATCCTGAAGTGTTTACCTCATCTCCAGTCGAGTGTACCCATACAAGAACACCAGTAAAGGTACCAAAAAGACTATATGTGTGCGTGTCCCTCCTTTCATCTACACCACATCGACGGTGCTACCCTATTCCCCCCTCACTACAACCTACAGCAACGGGGACCCCCCGCTCGTCCTGTAGGGAGCGGTTCCATTTAGCTGCCGTCCATCCTCCGGAGGCTCAAGCAGCGCCCGTGCCATCACCGGACCCCTACAGGTGGCGTCACGACAGACATTATATTAACTCATTGCCATCTCCATCTCTTTTAACTGCATCCCCCGGGTCCTCGGCCTCAGGCACCGCTACCCGTGACTTCCCCCAGAGACCGCGCCTGAGTGACCAAGTACCCCCAGGGCCTGGGCCGGACACTTCTATGAAGTAGCCCTGAAAAGGGCTGATAGACTACTAGTCCCTAGTCCCTATCCCTAATCGCTACTCCTGTGGAGTAGCCCTAAAAAGGGCTGATAATCGTCCCTACTCCCTAAACCCATCGATCTAACTTTGTATTCGCTCACTAGGTGACTGAGAGAACACAATTTAGAGTTTGCACTGTTTAGCGCGCACATAGTAGCAGCCGCGGGTGCCGTCTAACACCTGCAGCAGCTATCATCAAAATGGTGGCGATCTGTAACATGGCCGAGTCTTATAGGGCTAGGACATGTGACAGACACAGCCAATGATGACATTAATTGTGTGAAAAAATGCACTTTGCAGTGTGGCACTGTGATTGGCCAGCAGCCTGAACCGACCCGCTGCACATGCTTTAGGAGAAAAAAAAAAAAAAAGAGCGCGACCTTATTGCTGCAGCTCTGATACAAGCCCCCCCTGCACAATATACACACAAACTGGATATTAACATTAATTTGCAGTATTAGGGCTAGGTTTAGGGTTAGGAAGATTAAGCTTTTGTGGATCGAAGCGTTATCGAACATATACTAGAACTGCCGAATTTCAAGCAAGTTGTTCTAATTCGGCGAATGACTCAAACACCGCCAAAAACAGCTCGAATGTGAGACGAATTGAACATCACTCATCTCTAGTGCTTGGCTCAGAATGGAAGGGGTGGGGCACTTCCTATCTTGCTGTATGGCTGGGTTGCAGTTTGACATGATCAAGGGCAACAAGCTCCATAGGACGGTGAGTTTCCATAGGATGCAGTGGAGCGCTTTATTCCATACTGTACCTTCTCGGCTTCTGAGACACGGAACACTTTCTCTGCACTATTTCTCAATAGCTTGGCACATTCCTATCCAGTAGAAGCATTCTCGTATTGTCATCTCAGTCTTTTGGCAACCAAAGTTTCCAGATTTATCATGATAAGCCTAAAGAATGATGTTGGCATTTTGTCTCAGTACAACTATTTGGAAGACTCTCTCGTGAGTGCGGGGGATCACAGTGAATCGAACACTCCTTTGTGGTACTGCAGACGTTTTTTCTGTCGCCATAATCGGCAGAGTTCTGGGTTAAATTGCCTGTATTTCACAGGTAGTCTTGGTTGTCTAGATTCTAGCAACTTCCATTCCATAGGGTTCTGAAGGTTCTGCTATACTTTTGAATTTCAGCCTAATCATGGTTTATCATGGGTCTGGCATGGGCGTACCCAGCGTGGGGCAAAGGGGGGGGGCGCTGCCCCCTCAAGAGGAAGGGGAGTGCAGCACTAGCACTGAGTGCGCGCTGACCCCTGCGACTGCTGGGCCGCCCGCTCTCTCTGCGGCTCAGCGGCTGTACAGGGCCGTCGGCTCTCCCATCTACTGTGCAGGGCCGCTCGCTCTCCCAGCAGCTGTGCATTGCCGGCTGGCCGCCGTATGCTGCATGATGGCCGCACACAGCAAAACTGCTTGCAGCTCTCTGCTGCACAGACAGTGATTCGGGCGGCCACATTACACATTGTGCAGTGAAGGTCTGCCCCTCCACTGCATCACAGTTCAGAGCAAAGAGCAGCACAGAGGGGTCTAGAGCAGTTGCTGTGTGCGGCCATGTGTGTAGGAGGTCACAGTGCACAGACTGCCGAGACCCACCCACCGGTTGACCCCATCGCGCACTGAGAAATAACGACACCAATGTTATTCTTTTCTTTCTTTTATTGAGGGCATCAACGTAACACCGCTCAAGTATATATAAACAGGGGGTTGGATAGTTATGGCCGCAGCTCAACCGTAGGCACAAATCCGCCTTGTAACCTGAGGGGAAGAGGCCCGTATGCCCTCGGCCACCCGAGGCATGTTGGACCTCACCGGGTCCCTCTTCCACCAGCCAAGGAGCAACGAGGACCAAGCACCGAGCTGCGACCCCCACCATTAGCTCTTCCCTAAACCGCCTTGAACCTTGGCAAGGAAGATCTCTAACCCAATATCATTTCACGTGAATCTCTAATCTAGTGTCCTCCGAGCTGACTCTGACACCATTTGTAAATGGCGGACTACTGTACTCCTTTTCTTGTCAGGAGGCGGGCTAAACTATATATGTATACATATATCTATACAATATTTTTAGTATTATTTAGTCTTATATATATAATTTTTTTTTTTTTTTTTTGGTAATCGTTCTGTTCCATGACATCAAACCACCTCTAGGCCTAGACGCTGTCGAGCCTTAACGAGAAACAACCAGGCATCTTATTCATCATGTTTTTGAGGTTAAACGGGATCTCTGAAAACCAGGGCAAACTTGGCCATTTACACCTCGTGTATTAGGAACTGGACTTAGAAATAAACCCAAGCTGGACATTTGAAGTGATGGCCGTGGGATGTTAATTACCACACATATTGTGTTGGTGCGTATGCACAAGGGAAACGGCCTGCTGCCCTGGGTGGTGCTGAGTACTCCGCTGATTCCTTTGTTTATATTTTTTTTTTTTTTTTTTTTTTTTTTTGTAGCTGTGCCGAATTTAGCTTTCTTCTGGGAAACACCTGCCCGCAGTACCGATCAGCAAACGTCAGTCTGAAATCATTCTACTAGGACCAACACCATCTGGAACGAAACAACAGTTAGCATCTCTTAGCTATTGACACCTAAACGGCAGGCGAAAACCTCCCCAGCATGCTTTTTGAGTACAGTGTACATTAATATATTATTGATGGTTGTTATTTCTTAATTAATCTTTTTTTTTTTTTTTTTTTGATACAGTGGCTTGCATATCAAATACCCACCAACCAAATGTGTTACTTGTTATTTCCTACTTATTATTTATTTATTTATTTTTGTATACACCATCTTAAATGTACGCACCTGGGCGTAGCAAACGATGTCTCGGTATGTTCAAATGTTCACCGATGATGTGTAACGATATATGACATGAAACTGTCCTCCTGCAGTTTGGACAGATAACCCTCTGTGGACTACAATACTACTAAAGAAAACACTGTGTATGGAGAGCGGACGGGTCTGAAAATGGCTGACTAATGACAAGTGATGTAATGTATTTACTCAGGGACTACCCCCACGGAATGCTACTCTGGAGCCTTAAACGAGAAGTGACCTGAAAACCGTCATGTGATGTATGTAAAAGTGACTTCCAGCGGATTAATGGGCGCAGCTGTGATGTATAATACAAGCGGTGAATCAGTATGAGTGATGTAATGTATGTGTGAAGGAACTGCCCTAGCAGAACCTGCCGTGCAGATCAATAGAGATGAGTGATGCACGTGAGTACACCAATGCCCGCGGCAGTAGAATGGTGAGTGCCCCTATCTGTTTATGCATGCCCATGCCTCTTACTTAGCTTGCGCTTGCCTTGATACCTGTGCTTTTTCTATGTTACTGTTAAAGCACGTATCCCGACCCCGTGCCTTGCATACCTGAGCATAATCCTTACCCCCGGTAAATTGCTCGTGATTGACTGGTGTTCGAGATAAATGCCTGTATCCGCAGCTAGGTGGACTATGCTCGTGTATACTCTTGCTGGAAGGTGAGAAAAGTATCAAAGTACACACCTTATGATTGGTAACTTACTCTGTGATATACAGGATGAATTTTTTGCTGCCCCAAATAATATGCTTTCGCCGGCGTGCCTGCCGTGGGCCCGGGCATTGGAAACTAAAATTGCAGTCAAGAGAAGGGCTGACAAGTTTTGATTAATAGCAGAAACTGTATTACCCACATAAGTTTGTTAGCTCATCCCCAATACAAGGCTGATGTTGAAATTATTATTATTACTATATTTTTTTTTTTTTTTTTTTTGTATTTCAACCCCACAGACTCTGAGTCGAGCCGCTGTAATTAGCTAATCGCTGAACTAACCTTCGACAGCTAACACCTATGTATGACTATTATACGTTTTTGTTTTGTAAAACCAATGAAAATGTGGACTCCCTGATGTGGATCAGGCCCTATATCCAGTTCTTCCCATAAGCTTTGCGAAGGGAGGGGGAAGGTGATCGCTTTCCACCGCTGCTTTGACATCGGCTGGTTCCAGGAACCCTGTAGTAGGCGATGGTATGCACCCTCCAACCCGGTACGAACATGCAGTCTCATGGTTGCTAAAATAAACAAAGTGATGCAAAGGTACTTGTTGGACCTACTGTACAAGAATGTTTTTTGCGCAATTGTACCTTAATTAACAAAGGCTCAGTGTGCTGTGGGACAAACTATCCTGAGAAGGGTTTACATCAAACTCTAGCGAGAAGGGTTTCCATCAAACTCTAATGAGAAGGGTTTCCATCAAACTCTAGTGAGAAGGGTTTACATCCAACTCTAGTGAGAAGGGTTTACATCCAACTCTAGTGAGAAGGGTTTACATCCAACTCTAGTGAGAAGGGTTTACATCCAACTCTAGTGAGAAGGGTTTACATCCAACTCTAGTGAGAAGGGTTTACATCCAACTCTAGTGAGAAGGGTTTACATCCAACTCTAGTGAGAAGGGCTTGCATCAAAGGTTTGCAACAGCGCAATGTAATAGCCACAAGCATGAGAAGAAAGCTACACGAGGAAACATAACTGATATTTATTTATTATTATATTCTATGCTGCTGTAATGGTTATGGCACAGTAAACGCAGCTGATTATTTATTTTTTTATTTTTTTTTTATTTTTTTTTATTTTATTATTTTTTTTATTTTTTTTTTTTATTTTTTTTTATTTTTTTTTTTGCTTTGCCAATTGTTAAGTGTACGGGACTGAAAGCCACAGAGGAAGCGGTGACCTAGAAGTCACTTATTAGTGGGATATTTCTTTTATTTATTATTTTATCATATTTTGCCACCTGGCTGATTGCACTGGTGAGTAGTACGAGACCACCAAGTTACTAGACTGTTGGTGCGGCAATAGTGTTGAATGAATGGAGTAAACAGATTTGTACTTATAGGCAGACTGTGAATTGCTTTGCGGGTGAACGTTACCTGATTAGGTGTATTTACGAGCCTAGACCCGCCTATTGTGCCTCTCACCATAAATATGTAGAATGCAAATGGGGTCTGGAGATCCTATGAAAGAACTGTCCATGATTGTACTTGCACTAATAAGTTGATGGCAAAAGCACACAAGTACCCGGCAAGCACCTTTTGATTGTAATTACAGATGTAAAGACCAAACATATTGATTGTAAACGAGTGTACTGACCGAACCTAAGGAAACATATTAAGTTCCTCCTTTTTTTTTTTTTTTTTTTTTTTACGCCTTATTGTATATATCTAGATATACACATATTACATATATCTATACATCTATTTGTTTTATTTATTAACATTAATTCATTTTTATATACATTTTTTTTTTTTTTTTTTTTTATTGAACCCACGGGGCTGTGCAGCAGCGTACCCAATAAGTGATTAATTGATCCAATCTGTGTAGGTAACAGGGGAGGCTGGCGATCAGCCTTTGCCTAGGATGTGGCATAAGGCGAAGGATAAGGACTGTACAATTTTTTGTTACTTGTGGGTATAGGCATGACAGGAAGGTTAACGTCCCGGATGATGACCATCGTGCTCCCACCCCTAATGTTGAGGCTGGCATTAGACACACAGATAATGGAAGGCATGGATACAATGTAACCCATGTAAGGTTTTCCTGGCATTGCTTGCAGATTCATGATACAATTAACGAACAGATAGGAAAAAACTCATCCTCATTCGTCTTTGCAGGCGCACTTGCGCTGATCTTACCTGTGTTATGCTGTGAATGAAAACATATTACCGAATATAATGGCGATGAAAATGGTATCAACGGCAAAACAGTTTTATTGCTACTATGATCCTGATTTCTCACGTGGCTATGTAAACCTGTTCTTGTAATAGGGCATATACTTAGGAGCAGTGTACTGCTACTGCTATCAGAGGGCGACTATCTAGCACAGTGTGACTACCGCTTTAATGAGACATAGACATTAGAGCTGTGTGCAACTGATTGTTTTGGTGAACCACTAATATTCAGCAGTGTAGACGTAGCCTACATAGAGGAAATCTTCCCAGGGGACATGTGCATTACGGCAGCGTGCCACTGTTCTTAACTGGGGAAGTGCCTAGTGTGATTTACACCCCATTGTATTTAAATGCATGGTCAGATAAGCTAAATTGATAGCATCAAGCAGATGTAGCAGAGCTGAGTTGGTGTACTGTTGAGCCAAGTTGGAAAATGTAGATGGAGGGCACAAAGTGGTGCTGTATGTGCGGCTTGCAATCCAGCCGGCGTTCCGTTATCTATGGGCTGTATGAGAGGGAAGAGTGGAGCCCCTGAACGGATCCCTGCAACAGGGGGCCCGCATCTGGGCCCTGTGCAGGTTGCTGCAGCATGGGCAGGGAGGTTTGTTCAGCTAAGGCTGCAGCATTGGAGCTTGGTGGGGTGAGGAGCCCCATGTGTGTGGGAGGAGAAGCTGCGGCTGCTTCCTCCAGGCCACCCTCGCTGGAGGTGCCGCTCTGGTTCCCCCCCATGTTGTTTTGGGCTGTGATGTCGTGGGCGGGGTGTGCGATGCTTTTCGCCGCAGGCGCGGGGAAAATCAGCTGTGGTGCTGTTAAGTGTGCAGCTGCTGTGGAGATGTGAATGTGGGGCTGCTCCTCAGCGTAGCGAAGCCGCCGGAAGTGATGTCGGATGGGCCATCCGGTCACGTGACGCCCTCATCACCTCTGCGACCGGAAGCGTCGCGCTTGTATTGCGCGACGTCACTTCCGGGGGGCGGAGCTACCTGCCGAGGCGCGTGGTGCGCGCGTCCCCGTGATCCGGACCGCGTCCCCGCGCCCATGAGTGACGCAGAGAACTCGCCCGAAGGTGGGGGCTGATTCGGGGGCGGCCGCATACCACTGTGAAGGGTTAATGAGTCCCCCCTGATTGCAGGCGTGCTGCGGCCCACTAACTCCCGAGGTGGTAATTGTGAGGGGGCATGCATAACACATTGGCCGTGGGTTTAACCACCAAGCTTGAAGACCGCAGTATAGGTCCCCTGCTCCGGGGAGGGGGGTGGGGGGTGTTAAATCAGGGCTAAGCCAGCGGGGAGGCCAAGAGGGTCTAGAAGACCCTCTCTCAGCCATGATGGTTTGTTGGGGGAAGGGCAGCTGTGCTCGGGGAGATCTGGGAGATCTCCGCACAGCTTGGGGATTAGCCGGTACGGAGCTCTCACCCACAAGGGAGGTGAGCAATCCAGCTCCCTCTCGGTCAATCCGTTCTCTTACCGCTGCAGCCAGGGCGTCCATCATCAGCGATGCTCACGATGCTCACCCTGTGAGCAGTATTGGTAAGAGAACGAATATGGCCGACAGGCTAGCTTATAAGAGCCGAAGGCGGGCCTGAGGGGACAGCGAGTGATAGGATGCAGGGAGATAAGGGGAACCAACCAGAAGCCCACTACGCGATGGGGAGAAGCTGGGGGGTCACATAACTCAAGGGGGCTCTGCAGTCAGGGAGCAGCAGCATCAGCTGCGGTGCCCTGCACACTTCCCGCTAAAGAGGACATACAGCTGTGTGTGGGACAGAAGAAAGAAGATGTGCCAGAAAAATCATCAAAAGTAAAAAGAGCCCCAATGTGTGTATGTCTGCAAGTGATTGTAACTTGTGAGTATATATGATTGTGCATGTGTGTCTATGATTGATTGTGAGTATATATGATTGTGCATATATGTATATGATTGTATATGCCTGTCTGTGTATATGACTGATTGTGTATGTGTGTATATGATTGATTGTGAGTATATATGATTGTGTATGTGTGTATATGATTGATTGTGAGTATATATGATTGTGTATGTGTGTACATGATTGTATATGCCTGTCTGTGTATATGACTGATTGTGTATGTGTGTATATGATTGTGAGTATATATGATTGTGCATGTATGTCTATGATTGATTGTGAGTATATATGATTGTGCATATGTGTATATGATTGTATATGCCTGTCTGTGTATATGACTGATTGTGTATGTGTGTATATGATTGTGCACATATGTATATAATTGTAAATGTCTGCATATGATTGTATATGTCTGTGTGTATGATTCTGCATGTGTGTATACAATTGGGTATGTCTGTGTATATGATTGTGTCATATACACACATGCATAATCGTATACACAGTCATATACACACAATCATACACTCATACATACATACCATCATATTGGGTAATCATATACACACGTACACAATCATACACAGTCATATACACTCAATCATACACTCATACACACATACCATCATATTGGGTAATCATATACACACGTACACCATCATACACAGTCATACACACACATATACATGATCATATACACATAATCATAAATGCACAATCATATACACAATGATAAATATGCACAATCATATCCACACATACACAGTAATATACACACATATATGATCATAAACACATACACAATCATATACATACAATCACACATGGGCCTACCCAGAGTGGGGCAGGGGGGGACAGCCTATATATGATATAGGAGCCTATGGGGGGCTGTTGTATATGATATGAGGGCTGTATGGGGTATTGGGGGGGCTGTATATGAGATGGGACTCCAATATCATATACAGCCCCCCATAAGGCTCCCATATCATTTACAGCCCACCCCATAGGGCTCCCATATAATATACAACCCCCCATAGGGCTCTCTTGATGGGAGCCGTATGGAGGGGCTGTATATGATACAGGAGCCCTATGAGGGGCTGAATATGATTTGGGTGCCCTATGGCAGGGTTATATATGATATGGGAGCCCTGTAAGGGGGCTGTATATGATATGGGAGCTCTATGGGGGGCTGGAGGGCTGTATATGAGATGTGAGCCCTATGGGACATTGGGGGGGCTGTATATGAGATGGAACTTACATGTCATACAGCCCCCCATATGGGCTCCCATTTCATATACAGCCCCCCATAGTGCTACCATTTCATATACAGCCCCCCATAGGGCTCCCCAGTGGCGTTAGGAGTCTGATGAGCCCCGGTGCGCAATTTTACAACCTGAGCAACCATGGCTTGCCCCCCCCCTAGCTTTGATCCTGGGTACGCCCATGGGGTCTGGGGTTACATTTAGAAACTGGAGGTCATAGGTCTCTCTGCACATTCTGCTTGGCAACATAGGAGTAAAAGGCGGGCATTTCTACTACTTCCTACTCGTCCTCATCATATATCACTAGAATGGGTATACACCTCCCACCCTTAGGAAAGATTACACATAAAGTTTTTCAGAATATCAATCTTTATTGTATATCATAATAAAAAACAATAACTTAAAATCAGAGTATTCCCTTATCATAACAGGGTTTTCCTGCTGAGGGCAGTCTGGACAGGGTATCAGCATTGACATTAGATTGGCTTGCTCAGTACTTCATGACAAGTTGGTAATTGGCCAAGCGGGAAGCCCATCTCTGCGGGGTGTGTGTGTCGGGGGGGTACGGCGGGGTGTGTGTGTGTCAGGGGGGTATGGCGGGGTGTGTGTGTCGGGGGGGTATGGCGGGGAGTATGTGTTTTGGGGTACGTCGGGGTGTGTGTCGGGTGGGGTAGGGCGGGGTGTTTGTGTCGGGGGGTAGGGCGAGGTGTGTGTGTCTGGGGGGTACGGCGGGTGTGTGTGTCGGGGGGTACGGCGGGGTGTGTGTATCGGGGGGTACGGCGGGGTGTATGTGTCGGGGGGTACGTGCGGGGAGTGTGTGTCGTGGGGGTACGGCGGGGTGAGTGTGGCGGGGGTAGGGCAGGGTGTGTGTGTTGGGGGAGTAGGGTGGGGTGTGTGTGTCGGGGGTAGGGCGGGGTGTGTGTGTCGGGGGGGTAGGGCGGCATGTGTATGTCGGGGGGGGTAGGGCGGGGTGTGTGTGTCGGGGGTAGGGCGGGGTGTGTGTGTCGGGGGGGTAGAGCGGGGTGTGTCTCAGGGGGTAGGGCGGGGTGTGTGTGTCGGGGTGGTCCGGCGAGGTGTGTGTGTCGTGGGGTACGGCGGGGTGTGTGTCAGGGGGGTACGGCGGGGTGTGTGTGTCGGGGGGGTAGGGCGCGTGGTGTGTGTCGGGGGGTAGGGCGGGGTGTGTGTGTCTTTGTGTGTGTCGGGGGGTAGGGCGGGGTGTGTATGTCGGGGGGGTAGGCTGGATGTGTATGTCGGGGGGTAGGGCGGGGTGTGTGTGTCATGGGGGTAGGGCGGCGTGTGTATGTCGGGGGGGTAAGGCGGGGTGTGTGTGCCGGGGGGTAGGGCGGGGTGTGTGAGTCGGGGGGTATGGTGGTGTGTGTGTGTCGACGGGGTACGGCGGGTTGTGTGTAACGGGGGTACGGCGGGGTGTGTGTGTTGGGGGGGTACGGCGGGGTGTGTGTGTCGGGGGTAGGGTGGGTGTGGTGTCGGGTGGTAGGGGAGGTTGTGTGTGTTGGGGGGTGTACGGCGGGGTGTGTGTGGGCGGGGGGGTATGGCGGGAGTATGTGTTTTGGGGTACGTCGGGGTTGTGTGTGCGGGTGTGGGTAGGGCGGGGTGTTTGTGTGGGGGGTAGGGCGGGTGTGTGTGTCGTGGGGGTACGGCGGGGTGTGTGTGTCGGGGGTACGGCGGGGTAGTGTGTATCGGGGGGTACGGGGGGTGTATGTGTCGGGGGGTACAGCGGGGTGTGTGTGTCGTGGGGTACGGCGGGGTGAGTGTGGCGGGGGTAGGGCAGGGTGTGTGTGTTGGGGGGGTAGGGTGGGGGTGTGTGTGTCGGTGGGGTACGGCGGGTGTGTGTGTGTCGGGGGGTACGGCAGGGGTGAGTGTGTCGGGGGTAGGGTGGGGTGTGTGTGTCAGGGGGGTAGGGCGGGTGTGTGTTTCGGGGGGTACGGCGGGGTGTGTGTGGGGGGTACGGCGGGTGTGTGTGTCGGGGGGTATGGCGGGGAGTATGTGTTTTGGGGTACGGCGGGGTATGTGTGTCGGTGGGGTAGGGCGGGATGTTTGTAGTCGAGGGGTAGGGCGAGGTGTGTGTGTCTGGGGGTACGGCGGGGTGTGTGTGTCGGGGGTACGGCGGGTGTGTGTGTCGGGGGGGTAGGGCGGGGTGTTGATCGGGGGGTACGGTGGGGTGTGTGTGTCGGGAGGGGTGGAGCGGGGTGTGTGTGTCGGGGGGGTAGGGCGTGGGTGTGGGTGTCGGGGGGTAAGGCGGGGTGTGTGTGTGGGGGGGTACGGGCGGGGTGCGTGTGTCGGGGGGTACAGGCGGGGTGTGTGTGGCGGGGGTAGGGCGGGGTGTATGTGTCGGGGGGGTAGGGCAGGGTGTGTGTTGTCGGGGGTAGGGCGGGTGTGTGTGTCGGTGGGGTACGGCGGGGTGTGTGTGTCGGGGGGTACGGGGGGTGATTGTGTCGGGGGTAGGGTGGGGTGTGTGTGTGTCAGGGGGGTAGGGGGGGGTGTTGTGTTGGGGGGGTACGGCGGGGTGTGTGTGTCGGGGGGGTATGGCGGGGAGTATGTGTTTTGGGGTTACGGCGGGGTATGTGTGTCGGGTGTGTAGGGCGGGGTGTTGTGTCGGGGGTAGGGCGAGGTGTGTGTGTCTGGGGGGTACGGCGGGGTGTGTGTGTCGGGGGTACGGCGGGGAGTGTGTCTCGGGGAGTACGGTGGGGTGTATGTGTCGGAGGATACGGCGGGGAGTGTGTGTTGTGGGGGTACGGCGGGGTGAGTGTGGCTGGGGGGTAGGGCAGGGTGTGTGTGTGTCGGGGGGGTAGGGCGGGGTGTGTGTGTCGGTGGGGTACGGCGGGGTGTGTGTGTCGGGGGGTAAGGCGGGTGAGTGTGTCGGGGGGTAGGGTGGGGTGTGTGTTGTCAGGGGGGTAGGGCGGGGTGTGTGTTTCGGGGGGTACGGCGGGTGTGTGTTGGGGGGTACGGCGGGGTGTGTGTGTCGGGGGGTATGGCGGGGAGTATGTGTTTTGGGGGTACGCCGGGGTATGTGTGTCGGATGGGGTAGGGCGGGGTGTTGTGTCGGGGGTAGGGCGAGGTGTGTGTGTCTGGGGGGTACGCGCGGGTGTGTGTGTCGGGGGGTACTGCGGGTTGTATGTGTCGGGGGTGTACGGCGGGAGTGTGTTGTCGGGGGTAGGGCGGGGGTGTGTGTGTCGGGGGGGTAGGGCGAGGAGTGTGTGTGTCGGGGGGGTACGGCGTGGTGTGTGTGTCGGGGGGTACGGCGTGGTGAGTGTGTCGGGGGGTAGGCGGCGTGTGTTGTGTCGGGGGGGTAGGGCGGGGTGTGTGTGTGCGGGGGGTAGGGTGGGGTGTGTGTGTCGGGGGGTACGGCGGGGTGTGTGTTGGGGGGGATACAGCGGGGTGTGTGTGTCGGGGGGTACGGCGGGGTGTGTGGTCGGGGGGTACGGGGGGTGTGTGTGTCGGGGGGCAGTGCGGGGTGTGTGTGTCGAGGGGTACGGCGGGTGTGTGTGTGTCGGGAGGGTATGGCAGGGTGTGTGTGTCGGGGGGTTCGGCGGGGTGTTGTGTGTTGTGGGTTAGAGCGAGGTGTGTGTGTCGGGGGGTAGGGCGGGGTGTGTGTGTCGGGGGGGTCCGGCAGGGTGTGTGTGTCGAAGGGGTAGGGCAAAGTGTGTGTGTCAGGGGAGTAGGGCGGGGTGTGGGTGTCGGGGGGGTAGGGCGTGTCGGTGGGGTACGGCGGAGTTCGTGTGTCGGGGGGTACGGCGGGGTGAGTGTGGCGGGGGTAGGGCGGGGTGTGTGTCGGGGGGGTAGGGCGGGGTGTGTGTCGTTGGGGTACGGCGGGGTGTTTGTCGGGGGTACGGCGGGGTGAGTGTGTCGGGGGGGGTTAGGTGGGGTGTGTGTGTCGGGGGGTAGGGGGGGGGTGTGTTTTGGGGGGTACGGCGGGGTGTGTGTGGGTATGGCGGGGAGTATGTGTTTTGGGGGTACGGCGGGGTATGTGTGTTGGGTGGGGTAGGGCGGGGTGTTTGTGTCGGGGGGTAGGGCGAGGTGTGTGTGTCGAGGGGATATGGCAAGGTGTGTGTGTCTGGGGGGTACGGCGGGGTGTGTGTGTCGGGGGGTAAGGCGGGGTGTATGTGTCGGGGGGGTACGGCGGGGAGTGTGTTTCGTGGGGGTACGGCGGGGTGTGTATGTCGGGGGTAGGGCGGGGTGTGTGTGTCGGGAGGGTAGGGCGGGGTGTGTCTGTTGGGGGGATACGGCGGGGTGTATGTGTCGGTGGGTAGGGCGAGTGTGTGTGTGTCGGGGGGGTACGGCTGAGTGTGTGTGTCGGGGGGGTAGGGCGGGGTGTTTGTGTCAGGAGGGTAGGGCTGAGTGTGTGTGTCGGGGGAGTACGGCGGGGTGTGTGTATCGGGGGGTACGACACACACACCCCGCCCTACCCCCCCGACACACACACCCCGCCGTACACCCCCCGACACACACACTCAGCCCTACCCTCCCGACACAAACACCCCGCCCTACCCCCCGACACACACACTCAGCCGTACCCCCCGACACACACACTCAGCCGTAGCCCCCCGACACACACACCTCGCCCTACCCATCGACACACACACCCCGCCGTATCCCCCCAACAGACACACCCCGCCCTACCCCCCCGACACACACACCCCGCCCCTACCCCCCCGACACAAACACCCCGCCGTACCCCCCGATACACACACCCCGCCGTACCCCTCGACACACACACCCCGCCATACCCCCCTGACACAAACACCCCGCCGTACCCCCCGACACACACACCCCGCCGTACCCCCCCGATACACACACCCTGCCCTACCCCCCCGACACACACACCCTTCCCTACCCCCCCGACACACACACCCCGCCCTACCCTCCCGACACACACACCCCGCCCTACCCCCCCGACACACACACCCCGCCCTACCCCCCCGACACACACACCCCGCCCTACCCTCCCAACACACACACCCCGCCGTACCCCCCCGACACACACACCCCGCAGTACCCCCCCGACTCACATACTCAGCCCTACCCCCCGACACACACACCCCGCCCTACCCTCCCGACACACACATTCAGCCGTACCCCCGCAACACACACACCCCGGCCTACCCCCCGACACACACGCCTCGCCCTACCCCCACAACACACACACCCCGCTGTATCCCCCCGACACACACACCCCGCCGTACCCCCCCGACACACACACCCCGCCCTACCCCCGACAAAAACACCCCATCCTACCCCCCGCACACACACATTCCGCCCTACCCCCCCGACACACACACCCCGCCCTACCCCCCGACACACACACCCGCCCTACCCCCCCGACACACACACCCCGCCCTACCCCCCCGACACACACACCCCGCCCTTCCCCCCCGGCACACACACACCCCGCCTACCCTCCCGACACACACACCCCGCCCTACCCTCCCGACACACCACACACCCCGCCCTACCCTCCCGACACACACACCCCGCCGTACCCCCCCGACACACACACCCCGCCGTACCCCCCCAACACACACACTCAGCCCTACCCCCTGACACACACACCCCGCCCTACCCTCCTGATACACACACTCAGCCATACCCCCCCAACACACACACCCCGCCCTACCCCCCGACACACACACGCCTCGCCCTACCCCCACAACACACACACCCCGCCGTATCCCCCCGACACACACACCACGCGCTACCCTCCCGACACACACACCCCGCCGTACCCCCCGACACACACACTCCGCCCTACCCCCCCGACACACACACCCCACCCTACCCCCCGATACACACACCCCGCCCTACCCCCCCGACACACACACCCCGGCCTACCCCCCGACACACACACCCCGCCCTACCCCCCCGACACACACACCCCGCCCTACCCTCCCGACACACACACCCCGCCCTACCCTCCCGACACACACACCCCGCCCTACCCTCCCGACACCACCAAAACCTCCCTGTATACTCTGCCACCACCACCCCGCCTTTTACACTTTTGCCACCCCCACACACCCTGTACACTCTGCCACCACCACACCCCCTGTACACTCTGCCGCCACCACCCCCACATGCCTGTACACTCTTCCGCCCCCCACCACACAGCCTGTACACTCTGCCGCCCCACCCACCCCCGCCTGTATACTGGGGGCCGCCCCCCACCACCACCCTGTATATCTGCCGCCACCACCACACACCCCCTGTCCCACTCTGCCACCACCACACACCCCTGTATACTCTGCCGCCACCACCACAGACCCCTGTATACTCGGGCCACCACACGATCCCTGTATACTATGCCACCACAGACCCCTTAAAACTCTGCCACCACCACCACAAACACCTGTATACTCTGCCCCCACCCCACACACGCCTGTATACTCCACTACCCACGACCCCCCTGTATACTCTGCTACCCACAGACCCGGGCCTGTTTTTTTTCCTACCCAACAGTAAACCTGTATAATCCCCTTTCCCTCAGAGCCGCCCTGTATACTCTGCTCCCCCAAAAGAGCCCCCTGTATATTTCTGCTACCCCTGGCCCGTTTTATACACACAATTCATTTAAACCCCTGCTCCCGTTTGCAATTGCGGGGGGCCTTTTTACTAGTGAATTAAAAACAGAAATATTAGAAACACCCCTTTTATTAGGTGGCTTTAATACACAAAATTGTATTTATTCATTTATCTTTCACCCGCATTTCATTTTTAGATCCAATTTTTCTGTGCTGTTTTTTTTACTATTATATTTTTTAAACCCCTTTTTTTACCACCCGGCGATTTTTCGTTTTTTCCCTTTTCATCTTTTGCTCCCCTGCTTCCAAGGCCATAAACTTTTTTCATTTTTTTCCGTTTAATAAGACATATGATGGGGTTGTTTTTTTTTCAAGATGAATTGGGACTTTCAGGGTGCAATCATTTATTTTACCATATTGTGTACAGAAAATTGGGAAAAATTCCAAGTGCGGTGAAATTGCAAGAAAAGTGCAATTACACGTTTGTATTTTGGGTTTTTTATTCACCATGTTCACTATATAGTAAAACTGACATGTTGGTATGATGCCTCGGTTGATACGAGTTCGTAGATGCCAGACATGTATATTTTTTATTGTTATCTAAGAGGTGAAAAAAAATTCAGAATTGTGAAAAAAAAAGAATCCCACTTTGTGCGCCATGTTCCGTGATGAGCGTTCTCATTTTTCCGGATCTGGGGTTGTGTGACGGCATATTTTTTGTGGTTCAAAACTGACATTTCTAATGATACCATTTTTGGGTGGATGCGCTGTTTTGATCACCGTTAGTGAACTTTATTACAATGCTGCAGCGACCAAAATAACGTAATTTGGCGTTTGGGCCTCTTTTTTCGTTACGCAGTTTACAGCTCTGATTAACTGATTTCATATCTTGATAGATCGGGTATTTCTGAACGTGGCGATACCAAATATGTGTATGGTTTTAATTTTTTTAATACTTTTATTTGCAATGGGGCAAAAGGGGGGTGATTTGAACTTTTGTGGGTTTTATTTTTCATATTTTTAAAAACATAATTTTTTAATTCCTTATTTTACAGTGCCCTGCTGATGAGATCAGCTGAGATGTTGGGTAAATGATGTGAGCTCACATCAAAGGGACCGACACGGCCCATGACGTACCCTTATGTTATGGGTCATGCAGGGGTTAAAAAACTTTTAAATAAAGGTCTCCAAACCACTACATTTAGAAAATAACATTTTGATGTTGGCTGTGGTGTTTTTTAACATCGTAATGTACCTGTGCATGAAGGATTGTGTCACATAAAGCCTAGGTGAGCTACAGGTACAGTGTGTGTTATGATGAGAGTGTGGGCACCTCTGATCAACAGCTCAGAATTCAAGAAGCCAGAAAGCCACACCCTGATCTGGATTAAATCCTCCGTCATAGGACAAGGCTCGTTAAAGTGTCGTTTTTGACTTTTAGGATTACCACTTCCAATAGGTGGTGCTAGAGTTCAAGTCTACTTCCTCTCTAAAGAGACAATTTATACATATTAATATTAGGATTACACAGCCAGTCTGACATGGATTTAGTACAGCAGATCAAATAGATCCAATCACTAACATACAATACAGTTTGTAATGTGAAATCTGATGACTGATCCAATATAACATTTATGCTGGGGATTTGTAGCTCTGAGTTAGAAATATGGAGCTACTATTCTTAATATACAGGCAGCTATATTATGAAATGAATCAGCACAGAACATTTTTTGGAAAATGTAAGGGTGTGTGCTCACGATCAGGAATTGCAGCGTGTTGCCGCTGCATTCAAAACGCTGTGTGGTACAGTACAAGCACAGTGGATGGGATTTCAAGAACTCCCATGTTCACTATGCTTCTCTGTTCTTTCAGCTGCAGGTGCAGCATACCGGACATCTGCATCTCTGCAGCATATTAATTTCATGCAGGGTATTCGGAAGAGATCACCATCAGGTGACCACAGAGAGACACCACCCTGCACCCAACGCAGATCATGAGTATAGGGCCGCTGCAGTCCAACACACAGCACCTCCAGATCGTGAGCACATACCCTAAAGAGATATTCATGGAGAGGAAAATAAAAGAAAGCTTCATAGAAAAAAAAGATGGCAGTAATAAGGAAAGCAAAAGGCTTCAATTAGTAGGTGAGAGACTAGTGAGGGGACAATGCCGAAACAGGTGTGAGGAATGCCTACCTTTTTCTTCAGCTCCTCTAATTCAGCTTTCATTCTCTCGTTCTTTTTTCACCTGGGAGGATACATCACAGTAAGTATTAGAGACAGTCATATACAGTTAGCATGAAAATACAATAAAAATGATCAACTCAGAGTCTGGTATATACTGTCTCCATGCAAAGAAAGCAAAAATGTACATCTCCCTGGCGTTGATATTTCTAGACCTAATGTGAAACCGGTCAGCAGGTTGTTCCCCTATAAACTGCGGCCTCTTCCAGTAAGCCCTTATATACAACATTCTCAAATACTGTATATAAGTCCCAAATCTGATCCATATAACATAAAAAGATCCTTTATTATACTCAACTATGGTGTGGTACAGTCCGATGGCCATCTCTGACCTTGATCTGACGTCTCCTCTCTGCTTGTGTTGTACACACAGTGCCCTCCATTGCGCTCCTGGACATGCACACTTTTCTCTGTCATGCCGAGGGCAGAGCAAAGTATTATAGTTCTCATGCGCAGGTGTTGTTTGACCTTTCTCCACTCCTGCTCATTACAATACTTT